>VXAB01000663.1:0-71619 GCA_013399175.1 Odontophorus gujanensis | reverse complement strand
GGTAGGAAAGAAATCAGTCCTCAAGTTCCCTTTTTTTTTTTTTTTTTTTTGTTTGGTTTGGTTTGGAGTGGTGGAGGGTTGTCAGTTGGCAGAAAGAATATAAAACACTGGTCCACCACAAAGAAAAACAAAACCAACCAAAAAGGCAAAAAAATAAACCACCACAGCTCTATTATTTGACTCCATAAGGAAGATTCACACCGTATACAGATGAGACTGAAAGCAGGAATAGGGAAGCTTTCTTCCCAAATCATTTAAAGCTAAAAGAGGACTGTGTCTTACCATTTTTGTGACAAAGGGATACAGGAATACAAGACTCCTAATTTAAAACAGAGATTTAAGAAGGATTTTTGCAGACCTGTGGCTATGGAAGTCTAGTGTCTGAGGAACAAGTTGAAGAGTTTCTTATTGCAGAAACCGCCAAAGACCAACTCCGCTGTCTCACTCCTTCTCTTTTCCACTTGAATTAATAAACAATCCATTTTTTATGATTTGTAGTGTGCTTGATTTTGGTATAGAGGAAGTGGCAGACAATCAGGATTTTTTTCCCCTTCAGTTCAAAATTCTTTTCCTTGAAAGTAAATCTGTATTATTTTGCCAAAATTTTTAAAGCTAGACTTACTTACGGGCTTCATTTTTCCCCTTTCTGGAATACACGTTCTTTCTCCTACTGTAAAAGGAGAACTGCAAACAGTAGGCTGGGAGGCTTGACAGAGCTATAATTACACAACTGGCCACATTAAATACAGGAAGAATTGATAGTCTGCTCAGTTGGCTCAGCAAGCATAGTTATATAACAACTGAAGAAAAGGACCAACAATAATATTTAATTGCTGTCCATCTCCCTAATATCCCCATCTTAGGATGCTTAAATTGTGTGTGAGAATTTGGGATCAACAGCATAAATCAAATGCACCCTACAAACCACAGACCAATGACTGGAATAATACTTCCATTTGATTATATCTTCTTTGTATTTACTTTTAGTGAGATACATGGGACTCCTTATAAAGGGAAGTTTGGCCAGCCATGTATTTTAGTTGCACCAGACATTCAGTGTACTCTGCAAGCTGCCTTGAGCACCTAGGCTCCCTATATGACAGTAAAAACAGTGCTCTGGGGCTATATTCAACCAAACTATCCATCAGCAAATACTGTGGATGTTGGGCCTCCTCAGGTCCTGTCTTATTCTCCACTACTGACAACAGATTCTGAAATGCAGAAGAACCACTCAAGTTTTCTAAAACCACAGCCCTAAAATCTCTTATTGATCTCAGTGCCTTTCCTGTGGTCTTATTTTCCTGGCAGCAAAGCACGTTTCCATGTTTCTCACGAATCACCTTCAAGATCACTTTTAACAAGATCAGATAGTTGGGTTTAAGAATATTTTTAAGCATGAACTACTGGTGGAACCTTTGAAGTCTTGTGCATATTGACAGAAACACGTAGACTTCTGATTTTGAGTTTGCTTCCGTATCAAAGCTAATATACAAGAGCAAAATCTCAGTCTGAATCAGTTCAACTTTGCTTAGAATTAAAGAGGGTATGGTACCTGCCTACAAGAAAACTTTACACTGCTCCTTCATTTTCAGTTTTGCTTTCAACTTCTGCTTCATAATTCTGTTTCTACTTAGAGATTAAACTTCTCTCTAGCATATAACTTTTTTGACTTATTAAATTCCATGTTTTGATGGAAACACATCACTTAATGGGTTCTTAAAAGTGATGCTCAGCAGTTGGATTACCTGTGAGATTTATTTCTTGGCTAAGCAATATCCATGGAGGAAATCTCTGCATACCAAGACGATATTAACCACATAATCTTCCTGTGTTTACAAACTTATTATATAATTCTGTAATTCTGCTAGAATTCTGTAGTTTTGCTATAATAAACAGGTTGGGTTTTATTTTTTTTTCCATTTTGCTTCCTGGTAATAGTAATAGTTCTGACTATTCATGAATTTAGTTCATGATCTGACTAAAATTGGGAATGGCACCTCCTTGCTAAGCTGACTTCTTGAGATGTGCAGAAGTTGTTCTAACATAGTTTGAAGTTACAGCTTTTAAATGATGGACACAATCACACAGAACCAAAGAAATGTGGCCACAGGCAGACATGAAAGAGAGATGAAGAAGTCTGTAACCTGGATGAAGATGATTCATGAGGTTTGATGCTGGCACTGCGATCTCTTCTCACTGGGGCTGGCTCCAGCGTGGGCAAACCTGTGGCTGATGTTGTTGTGGTCCAAGTGGAGGACACTCGTCTCAGCAGTCCTGGAGGCAAACTCCTCCGTAAGCGCTAGAGAAAAATCAGTTGCTTAGAGTATACATAGGACTGTGAAAACTTTAAACATGCTGAAGAAAAAACACTTACTAGCATTTCATTAATTCTACCTGACAATATCTAATAAGGTACCTTAGTTCTGCATTTGTCCTCCACTGAATTCAGCAAAGGTTGGTGCTTTCAATACTTGGAGGGTATGGGATTTCCTCCCTATTTTAAGTTGAAGAAAAGCTATATATTCACAACTCCATAGCCATCAGCGTTCAGTGTTTGGAGTTCGATGGAGACAGACAACATTAATGGTGTTCTTTGGAAATGCTAATCTTAAATGACATGGACAAAAGTACTTAAACAAGTAATCAGGGCTACAAAAATAACTGTGAGATTGAAGTACTTTCCATAAACCAACAGGCTAAGAGAGCCGTGATTGTTCAGTCTGGAGAAGGTTCAAAGGAAGATCCTATCAGTGTGAATGAATACCTAAATGCAAGAAGAGGGAGGAAGACTATGGATTGGCTTTTTGAAGTGTAATCCAGTGACAAGAGAGAGTGGGCACAAACGGAAATGCAGGAATTTCCATTTAGATGTAAAATAAACAAACAAACAAACAAACGCAGTGTGGGTAACTGAGTACTGGAAGTGATTCTCAGAGAAATTGTAGAGCATGCAAGTATGGAGATCTTCAAGACTTAACTGGAAAAAGCTTCTGAAAAGCTTAGAGAGAGCATCATTCTTTACATAAGATTTTTCTTGATCATCCTGCATTTGTCTTTCACCTGACTCTTCCTTTTCTCATTCATTTTTCCAAAGTTTGGAATGCAGACACTGATAATAAGGGATGATGACAGAGAGCTTTTGTAGTGGGTACCACCATGATTTTGTAAGATGTTTCTCTTGTAATTATATTGCAGTTTTTATAGTTAAGAACTAAAATAAATATGTCTCTGTGATATAAAGCTTTGATTTTCCCAGAAGGTTGGGAAAGTTAAGATGGAAGATACTCTTAGGTCTGAAGCTCAAGCACACAGGTAAATACGTTAGCATGGTCTTACCCCAAATACTCTGTCAGATGCTGAAGGTAAAGATTCTAAATCTATATTTAGACACATAAATAAAGGACTGCAAACTATTAATTTTATGAACCGTTATGCATTCAGGTCAGTGAATTCTTCAGTCAAACTACTCCTCTGTAGCATTAACTTATTTCTTCATCCTTCATTTCTCTGCTCTTCACTAGATATTATGCAACCACAAACTCGTAACTGTTCACCATGTCTGCTCATGTGATGGCAGTGTTCTTCCACATAATCTTTCCTGTAAGAGCCTGAAGTACAGTCATTGCACATATATACACTTAACTAAAACGTGCTTCAAGACCTGTTAATACCCATTCCATATATGCAGCTGTTACACTGGCAAGCAGGGCAATAATTATCGTAATACTAAAATAAACTAAAAAGAATCACAAGTGTTGCAGTTCAGATGCCAGAAAATGCTAGAATGAATGCTGGCTGTGTCATTTCAACTGTTAAAAGTTAAAAGTATTCGCTAAACAATATATGCCATCTATATTTAATTTTACAAGTCAGATTGCATGGCAAAAGTATTTTGGTTTGGCTTTGAAAGTGAAATGCAGACCTTGCAGGACAGCTAATCAGCAATGAGTGTATAATTCATATTACTTCAAAGCTGATCTGCTCTTTCTAGCTGCTAACTTCCTAAACATCGACAGTTAACAGTGATTATATCCCTGCTGAATACCCGAGCATTCATAAAGCCATCTGTCAAGGCAGTAATATTTTCTGGTCACCCTACATGCAGTGTCAAAAATCTCTGGAGTGGGAGGGGAAACTCTTTGTGAGACAAACTAGTGAGTCAGACTTGTGAGTCTGGATGCTGAAAGGTTTTTGCTTGCTCTCCTCCTGGTAATTTCTTTTCTCTTATGCTCCAATCAGCACCCACAAGGAAATATGTGCGTCACCTATGTGAATTTTTGGTGTTCCAAAGATCATCGTGTTCTAAAGATGACAAAAAAAAAAAAAAAAAAAAAAGCTGGCTGTGAGTTGTAGGATATGCAGGGAATGTTTACTATGAAATTAGCAGTCCATTTAATTGTCTTTTTATAGAAAACTATGATTAGTATATAAAATGGTAAGGAAAAAGCCCACTGAGATCTGACATAGTGCTGTCCTTTAAAGGAGAGTCAAGTCATAAGATGGCAGATGGAGTTACTGTCCCATACTCACCTTGGGAATAGCTAGTTTTTCTCCTTTCTCCGGACATTCCTCTGAGTCAGAGCAAGTATAATTCTCGCTGAAGGATACCAAAGGGTTCACCCTTGGCTTGTGGATGGCCTGAAAGGTTAGCTGTGTATTAAGCAGGTTGCTCACTGTTCTCAACGAAGTACACACGTTGGGAGGCAGTGAAGGATCTGCCAGAAGGTCTGTAATGAGGCCATGCGCTTCTCCCATGACAGCGATATCCACTGTGATACTGGTACCAGAAGACTGAAGAAGACAAAAAATAGTACAGGTAAGGCAACAGAAGTTTGCAACCTCTTGAAGCAGTATCTGAGGCAATGGTGAACTTCCTCAGCAACTTCTGTTAAAGCTGTTATCCACTGAGTGGAAAAATAATAACATAAAATAATTATTTAAGTAAAGAGAACCATTTGGAGTAGATTGAGCATCAGGCATAATGCTGCAAAGAGTTTGGAACTTCATTATATCTAATTTCCTGTCTTTCAGCATCTGCAGTTTACTTAATCCATCTGAATGAATTGTTCAGGCTTCCCTACCGAGGCAAAATCAATGGCTAGGGGTTATTTTCCCAAATAAACCTCACTGCATAGCTTAGGATGGGAAGAGTCCTTCTTGCGAAATGCCTTTCTTCTGTCCAGAGAGGGATCTAGGACAACTAATTTAGGTTTATTTACTTATGCTTAAATGAATGGAACAAATCCCAAGTATATACTGAGATTTTTAAAAATATCACCACAATGTTAAAATATAGCATTCTGGTGCTCAACTTTCTTCTTCAAGCAACTCAGTGTCAGGCAGCAAAACCAAAAGCAAAACAAGAGAAAAAAAAAGAGGATTTTGCAATCCTTATTTTATTCAGACAGATGCAATGAGAGTAATTACAGATTTCCATGACCAGTTCAAGCAGTCCTTACTTTGCCTTAAGTTTAAAATGTATCCTTATTTCACATGTGTCATTAAAAACAAAAAAAAAGTTAACTGAAGTGATACATAAGCAGAAATAATACTGAGAAGCAGTTTGTACCACTGTCAAATCTTGTACACCTGTCTCAGTATATGTAGACACTGTTCTGTACATTATATGAGCTTCAGACTAACTTCAGGCAAACCACCTTCATACACAGGGAATCTAACACAGCTGGAGCACTGGGTTTCCAGTGTATGCACAAGAAGATTAATCTGTGAATACATTTGTGAAATTCCCCAGAATTTCCCGACATTCAGTGGCTCTGAATACCATCTGTCCTGAAACCCAGTAGAGCAATATTCTGTCGCTAAAAGAAACAATCTATTACCAACAGCACAATATGTGTCATGTCTGTGAAATGACAACTATATGATACAATTGCAAAAGACTAGATGAAGATCTCTGAAGTGTGCTAGGAGGGAGACTGGATGTGTGCAGAAGCAGAATAAATAGAAATAAAGCAGGTATATCTTCTGTCAGATCTGAACTTTGAATACAGCAGTGACATTTCAGCTGCAATAGGTGGTACACTATCAGTCACCATAAATTCTAAGTGGGGAAGACTGAACATTTTTTTCCTCTGTCGTTCTTCTGAAACATAACTCAATCCTATTGTTTTGGACTTTCAGTAGGTGTACAAGCAGTTCGCCCAAGATGTAACTCCAGAGATTCTGTACTAATTTTTTTGGAGTGTATTTTAGTGAAATCTAAATTCCAAATGAGGAAGTAATGTCTGAAAAAAGCGTATGGGTTTCTTGGAGTGTCAGGTACATAGCACAGAGAACTGGGCAGGCTGCTTAGCAGGAGAGCAATTAGAGCCAGGAATGACTTACCAGTGACATCATTTATGGACTTCAAAATACATCAGTGAAACAGAGCTTGACGCTGCTTCACTCTCACAAAGAGCTTTATAAGTATCTGAAGAAAGTGCAATTTTAGCTAAGTAGAGCTCAACTTCTTTCCACTTTCCCAGTTGCATAGTGTGGGTATCAGATCCCAGCAATAGCTGTTTCACTCTACTGCTCTGCTCCTCATGTCCTATTTCTTGCTCATGCGAAGGTAAGCCACAGGATAAAAAAAGTGGCACACCATGCTAATCACTGTCATGCAACCAGAAGAACAGCCTCTTTTCCCCACACTTCTGGTTTATTTCATCTGGTATCATGACAAAGAAAGTATTTGATACACCGAGTGCTATTTCATCTTACTGAAAAAAAAAAAAAATTAATTGCTGGAGTTAATTTAATGGCTCTCTTTATTGCTTAACCTCTCAGTGTTCCAAACTGAAGATTCTGGCCAATGCTAAAGAAAATTCTTAAATTAAAAGACAAGGCTTTGAATGGGAGGAATTAATTATCTATCTTTGCCTCTGTCATGGAAAACAGACCAAAGGGGAGTGAGGGAGAATATTTAATTCAAAGCACGATAGAAGTCTCATACTTTCGGCAAAACTGCATAATCTACAGTTTGAAATTCTATTAAGCCTGGAGCCTGGAGTTGTTGACTGCTGATTAGACAGAGATTAATACTTCAACAAAGTAAACAAGTCTGACTCAGCAGGACATAAGCAGGCGCCCAGATTTTGTGCAGCAGTACTAATATTTTGCAAAGCAGCCAGCATTGTTCTCCATTATTAGCACCAAGCAGTGAGGGAGAGCTCTTCTCAATGGTGTATTTCTGCCATACAGCCTCTGATATGCAGCGAGGCTGTGAATTTGGGGCCTATCATATTCTTGCCCAAATCTAGAGTTGAACTTTACTGAGTTCTATGAGAGGCTGGTCCCTTGAATGGGGACACAGCACTCTGGGTTTCTTCATCCTGCCTCTCAACTGTGCCAGTAACTCGTTGTCCAACAGAGTCTGTGCTCAGGTCGTGTTAGGCCCACATCTCCACAGACTGCATTTCCAACAGAGGGAGAATGGGGAATTTAAGTGATTTCCTCTTTGCAAGTTTGCACCTGATACCACTCAGTAGAGTATGGGTAATACCACTTCACACAGAACCCTATGAGTTTTTCATATAGCATTGTGACAGTACCTTCTTGTATTTCGACCCAAAAAGTACTACTGGCAGATCAGACTTTTTCAGTTGGTACTTCGCATGAAGGCTACATGGACGTCCACCCTGTTCAGGTGATGCACACCCCTGACCCAGCTCACACATATATGGGGCTACAATGAAATGTATATCCGTGCAGCATGGATACATATCTAGCATGTCACAGCCAGAGTCACCACAAAACACTAGAAGTTACCACTTTGTGCAGTGTGACATATGGCACTGCAGAATATCTCCCGACAGAATGCACTTGATGCAGTATTTCAAAGATCATTCTACTTTAGTGAGCTGTTTTAAATACCACTTATATATTGTAGTTAGTCTTGTCTGAAGTACTTGTAATGCTACAGCATTCAGCATATCTAAAAGGAGAACAGATCATGCTTAAAAAAGCAGAAAGTGTAAAAAAGGAGAAAGGGTTGCTATATTTCACCAATTTCATTACATTAACAACATATTCTAGATATAGATAGTTTGTAGGCTGTTATTTAATTGCACTAAACTTGTATACACGAAAATTCTTTTTAGCAGTTTGAATTTTTGCTCAATTTCAGAATGAACTTATATTATCAAACTACTCTGACTAGATAAAATTAAACTATTATTTTCTCAAAGCAGTTACAATTTGAATGCTTGAAACATTTTAAAATACTGGATTTAAGATACAGTTTACTATAAAACAGTAAATAGATAGATAACTGCAAGTGATTTTTAAAACCTCAGAACGTAAACTGTGTTTTCTTAAAGTATACGGAAATCTTGAATTTTTGACAAAACAGACATGGTGACATGTCTTAGGCAAGACAGTAAATCGCTGAAAACTTCAGATTGGTGTCATAGGATATATGTGTACACACACGTGAACATATACATACACACTCTTTTTTTAGGGTGAAAGTGTATACAAAATCCATGCTTAGATTTGTTAAGTAGTTTTCTACTTTCTGCATAGCCTCTGCATGAACTGATCTGGATTCTGTCCAAACCACTTTACTCATCTAAACCCAACGGCCAGATACTTGGGAACAGAGGCATGAATAACATGTTTGCAATCAACATAAACAAACAGCTCTCTAACTTGATGATGATGATAATAATAATAATGATAAAAAAAACAAACCACAACCAAGAAACACATCAAATCAAAAGGAGAGCAAAAAACAGATAAGCTAAGGTGAATTTTAATTTTGCACTGGTCCATATTCATATACCTGTCTATCCTAACAACTGTGAATGTATTTTCCTGCCATGAATTTTGGAGAAATCTGGCTTACTGCTCATTTTTATTCCCACTGCTGATTTAAGCAGTGTCACATGGTGTCTAAAACAACAGCACTTTAGGACATGACAACAAGAAACTGAACAGACTAGAAAGGAGGTGACTTTTTACACAGACAGATATTGATAGGGCAAGTGAAAATGGTTTTAAATTAAAAAACAGGAGATTCAGATTAGATGTTAGGAGGAAATTATTTACCCAGAGGGTGGTGAGGCAGTGGCACAGGCTGCCCAGAAAAGTTGTGGATGCTCCACCCCTGTAAGGGCTCAAGGCCAGGTTGGGTGGGGCCCTGGGCAGCCTGACCTGGTGGATGGCAGCCCTGCCTGCAGCATGGGGTTGGGGTTGGGGGGGGCTTTACGGTCCCTTCCAACCCAAACCATTCTGTGACTCAATGATTCTATGAAACAAAACCAAAACCATATAAACTAAACATGCACATTAATAACTGAGGCAATGAACAAAGTGAGTTCCTTGCAATGTTGCAGAACAGTTGGTTTTGCGCTTCCCCCAAAATTCAGATGAAATCAAAACAAAACATGGACAGATATCATAGGAGGAAGCGTTATGTAATAGGGACAGATGTGCACAGATCCTAGTACCAAGTGCAGTCATCCAGGTTTTCGTGGCTGGGAGCTTACTGGGCATTTAGAAGGAAACTTTCACGCATGAAGATATGCCCACACTGCTGCAACTGCAGGACCAAATCACAGGCAGCACGTCCCACTGTCACAGACAATTTTTGTCAGAGTGGGGCATTTTGATCTAGGAACACTCGTAAATGTAACTTGAAAACAGTGTTCTGATAAATTGATCACTTTGAATTATTATTCAAATAACATTGAAATTTAGACATGAATAATTTATTTTGGATTCTGTAACATGGTTTAAACAAAAACTTTCAACCTTCTGTAGGCTTTGTTCATTTGTTTTTTTTTTTACATTTTACAAAATTACATCTGTTTTCTTCTACTCAATCGTATTATGGATAAAAACCCAAGAATAGCTTTTTATCCACCAGGAAAAAAAAAGTAGATAAAACCATTTATGAAAAAGAAATTTAGGAAAATATGAATAACAAATTATTTTATCCATATCAGATAAATAAATTTGGTTTATGGAATGATCCTGGTAATGAAGCATTTGACCTACCTAAGAAGCAGATTTCATTTCACATAATAAATGCCTTCCTGCCTCCTCCTCTCCTCACTTGGAGTTCTGCACATGATTCCCATGAAACTGGACTCATTCAGCTCAACTAAAAAATACTGCTCTCTTTCCACCTCAAGATTACACAAATGTGACTACACAAAACAGTCAAAACATAATGACAATAACAACAGCAACAACATAAAAAAAACAGGGGAAAGAAAAAAGTTATCAATCAGAAACTAGAAATTATTTCACATAATCTCACATTAAAAAAAAAATAAAGTATTAATTTGCTGTGGCTTGTAGAAGGAAAAGCCACGAAGGCAGAGGTGCTGGTCTTTCACCACACTGCACTCGAGAACACTCTGTTAAGTAAAAGAATGGGGGAGGCAGGAGGAGAAAAAGGGAAAGAGCAGCATCCAGCATATCTTCAATCTTCACACAATTACGAGCAACAGTAAATCAGAATGTGATATAGTTTCCAAGTCACATCATGAGCACTCAAGCCAAGCTGTCTGGAAACAAAATTAAACGCAAATATAATTCTCCATTATTTTAATGTCCACAGAGTGATTTGAAGAGTAAACATGAATTGGCTTCTATGGAAATAATGAATCATTTTAAAGGCGCCACAAACTTAACTACTCCACCTTTCACTGGATGACTAAGGAGAAAAGAAAAGCATGCAGACAATTCTGTGACGTTCCACTTTTCTGCACTTAAAGCAGTAGAGCTAAGTCTTGCCCAGACTTCTTATTTTTATTTTATTATTACCTTGTTGAAATACAAGATTTAGGGTTTTCTCCTTGGGAGTAGGAAATTTCTGAGGACTTTTTCACCACCTTAATGAAGCACAGCATTTCTGCTTCTCTCTGGAGGTGGACCTGCCACAAGCATTGTCATATTCTTTGGCAGGACTAAATACTGCACCCTCCTTTTGACTCAGCACACTGAACAGAGAAAACCTTTCCCAATCACCAGCGTAACCACTGGTTTTGCTATTGATGATTGAAAGCATCCAGAAGCACGTAACTACAAAAACAGAAGCAGCTCTGCAAAGAGAAGGTCTAATAAAATGGTTCTCACAGAAAAGTTGATGTTTTGACCCCCTCAGCACTCACTGCAGTGCCAACCCACCATTTCTTGACAACAGCCCTATAGCCACACAGCCAAGAGAATAACAGACAGGCAGTGAGCAGGTTTCTATTTTTCTCCCCCATAACCTCTCTCTGCATGAAGCTGCCTGTCATCCATTACCATAAGGCCACTAATTTGGATCTTCCTCCAGTATCCTATTGTATGTTCTATCATCTCTGATGCTTCTCCCCATCTATCAAATGCACTTTAAACCATCAGAAGCAGTGTCACAAAAGGCTTATCTGCTGAACCTGCTACCTTTATGTTTTTATTGCACGATGTTTTAATAGAAATATTTTTAAACAAGTTTTTTTTCTTAATATACACTAACTATATTATAAATTACATATGTGTGTGGCCCAGAACATCTCTTCACTCAATGTGGCCCAGGCAAGCCAAAAAGTTGGACACTTACGTTGTAAGCCTATTTTCTTCAAAAAAATCAGGGTGAAAGCAACACCACTTTTAACGTTTCTAATATTTAAACTATTCAGATTAATCACGACATTGCAAATATTTG
Organism: Odontophorus gujanensis; assembly: GCA_013399175.1. Taxonomy (NCBI): domain Eukaryota; kingdom Metazoa; phylum Chordata; class Aves; order Galliformes; family Odontophoridae; genus Odontophorus; species Odontophorus gujanensis. The sequence goes on along the minus strand of VXAB01000663.1, from coordinate 59,963 downwards.
GAATCTTTCAGAAAAAGGCATGGTTTGAAGAGGAAATGCTTTGTTTTCTTACAAGAACTGTGGAATGCATCTCACCATTTACAGCAAATCTCATTGGGCTGCAGGCACCAACCTCACATCCTGCACCCCTACCTTAGGTGACACCGCTCAAAAATCTCATGGCTACAGCTGACTAAACTTCTTCCATTACAGGACCTTTCAGTTCGTGATAATTTTGTCAGCCAAAAAGCTCAGACTGAACTGGCCCATGTCAGGTATTTGCCTGGGGTGAATTATTTCAGCATTTGAGAAAAATTGTTCAGACATTTACGAGAACGCTGTTGGAGAGCTTTATTCACGCTAAGAATTCTTAGTAAACTGATACCTTTTAATCTGCGACAGGAACGGTGTGTGCAATGTGGCACTTTGCTTTCCCTGGGAGAAACCAAAACCAGAGCTGGTCTTGCATGAAGTCTGTGGTGTGCCAGAAGCCAACTACCAAATTATGCCTTATGCGTGCACACCTCCACACACACACTCTCTACATGTCGTGCACTGTGCACAACATACCAAGTGATAAATGACACAACTCAGAATTGCACTGCCAGTACACAGCTCAGATTTACACCTCAGTTATTCAGAGAATCATAGAATGGCCTGGGTTGGAAAGGGTTTGAAAAATCATCTAGCTTCAATCTCCTGCTGTGGGCAGGGCTGCCACCCACCTGCTCTGGGCATCAGGATGCTTAAGACCCCATCCAACCTGGCTTTGAATGCCTCCAGGGATGGGGTATCCACAGCTTCCCTGGGCAGCCCGTGTCAGTGCATCATCGCTTTCTGAGTGAAAAATTTCCTTGTAATATCTAATCTAAATTTTCATCTCTTTTAGTTTTAAACCATACCCATTATTCTGTCACTATCAGACTGTGTAAAAAATCAGTGTCCCTCCTGTTTATAAGCTCCCTTTAATTACTGGAAAGCCTCAGAGTGGTTTCCTCTAAGATTTCTCTTCACCAGGCTGAACAAGCTTAGCTCCCTCAGCCTTTCTTTGTAGCAGAGGTGCTCTAGCCCTCTGATCATCCTCACTGCCTACTCTGGACAAATTATGCTCCCTTTTTGCTGAGGGATGAGGTCATGGTAATTGTTATCTCTGTAGTGACTGCTCCTCTCTTCAGAACTCAGGCTTGGGCAAGTGTCTCCCTTGACAGGCCACAGCTGCTCAGGGGGAAGTCTATCTCAGAGCGTTAGTGAAGACATCAGCATTAAGAGAACAACAAGCAGGAGAGCTTTTTGTGTGTCATACATAAAAGGCAACTTGAGATATGAATGCACAGGAGAACTTAAAAAAAAAAAGACAGAAATAGAGAATATATTTTAGTTCAAAGCAGTTTTGGTGCCATCTCTAATTTTAAGGAAACCATCACTTCTTGCTTTCAGGGCACCTAAAACTAGCTTTACCAGATCTGTAAAATGTGTCAAATGCAGCAAAAGGAAACCTCATTGCAGTAGTTGGCAACCAAAGACCAAAAAACAAACAAAAACAAAAACAAACAAAAACAAACAAAACAGACAAACAAAAGAGATCCAGCGCAAATATCTCAAGGAGTGAGGTGTTAAGATTCATGGCTTCAGAGTAGGGAAGTCTACCACCTAAGTGGATTCAAGCACTGCCCATAATCTAAAGCAAGTGAAGAATTCTCCACCATTTATATTCGATGAAAACAACTCCAATTTATTAACTGCACCAGTACTGAAGTAGTTTTCCATGTTCCCTTCTGCCATGATATCTTCCCCTAGACATCACAGGGAAAAGGGACGGGGTTGTCACCCAGAGCATGTGGTGGTGTGGCACTGCAGGACACCAGAACGGTGCAGGACGAGCTGGAAACAGCTAAGCCTTGAGGTCCATGGGTAGCCCCAGTTCAAATGAAGACAGCTGGACAAGTTTTGCCAACTTTCTGCATAAGGTATCATGCTGAAAGGATCCAGGGAGAACAGCAACTGGATGGAGGCAACAGCACGGAGCAAATTTATGGCTAAGACTGCTGGTCTCAGCTCAGAAATCTTGTGGAAACTCTGGGGCTGGCGCTTGGTGTTCCCAGCAGACTCAGTCACCCAAATCCCAGGGACTTTCCGTATGATTTTGGCTGCCTTAAAAGCCTTAAGCAATCACGACTATCCCAGCCTGAAAAACTATTTGATGATGTAGAACAGATCATAGAATCAGTCAGGTTTAATAATTTAAAAAGTAGACAACACTTGAGCTAAACTCAGGATTTTAAAAATTAGTACTTTTCTTTAAGAAACAGCAGAAGGAAAAAAATTAAATGCTAAATGGGGTTCAAATCTGCTTTGAATAATACAGACTGAGGAATACAATTCTGTACTGCAGAGGCTGTCCTCAATTGTCTTATGTTACTGTTCTTCAATTTGTACATCAGATGGTCAAAAATTGGTAGCTTGAAGCTGATAGTTTGCGTTCATGCAAAGAAAACAGTGACTACTGTCTTAAGTCTCAACTTGAGATGCAGCAATAGCAGCTGGGGCCCAGTAGGAGCAGCATGCTAGGTGCACACATTGCAGAGGATGTGCCACCTATTAATACTTGGTAATTGTACCTGTTTGAGTTTATATCTCCAATGACCCAATTGCCCGCCTAGCTTAGGAAGCTATTTCGATTCTATGTTGAACTGAAACATATCAGCCAACTACACAGTATGAGTTTAAAAAAGATCCACTGAAAGCAATAATCACCATTATGCCTCCTGCATACTAACTAATCCTCCCACATTTCCAACTTGACAGCCTCAGCTACACTAGAAGAAAGCCAAAGAAACTATATCCTCCTGTATTGTCTCCCCTTCACAATATTTCAGTCTCTCTCAGGATGCAGCTTGGGAAGTGACATTGTAACTAGCAGCAAGTTGTAGAAGCACACATGAAGACTACCCCATCTAAAAATTCACACCCATCTCAGTCCTTCACTATGAACTATTTAATGAGATGTGGAAGAACAGCAATATTAAATATTACTCTAACCATAATGCAAATAAACACAGCTTCTAAATTAAGAAGAAAAAAAATTGAGAAAGAGAATTGCAGTTGAGAGCATCAAATGTGGATATGAATATCAGAGGTCAATTGCCATAAGGGGAGTAATTCGGGGAATAATCAAGCTCTGAGGTTTAAAGAACTGTTCACTAGGTCTTGAAAATCAGAGTAAGAAAAATATTAGAATATAGAATATAATCATCACTGAAGTTACAAATAAAGTGATCTTAAACTTCAGACTGCTCTCACTGAAATTATGGTAGGGATTTGAAAGTCACAGCAAGAGTCAGATGCATATTCTGGGCCATGTTTTGCATGTGCTGAAGGAACAGGGGCGGAAGATCTCACAAACCTGTCCACGTGACCAGAACACTAATGGTATTTAGTGGCTGACTTTTTAGAATAAGCTTTCACTTTAGCCAGAGAAGGCTGAATAAGACTAATTTTGAGGTTAAAAAAATCAAGCGATTGTCTCACTGCAATTAAATTGGTCACATTTTACCACTATTTTCTTATTTTCTTCTCGATCAGACCTTGCAGTTTCCATTATTTTTGTTCTCTTGATTTAGAGTGATCACACTAATACTATTTAATAACCATCTCGTATTACAGATGCCTCCTCCTCCTTCTCATGACTTTATGTCACTAATGAATTCCTTTGTGAAAAGAATTAATCATTTTTCTTTAAGACTTGGCTTCAGATTCTTATATCATGACTCATTCAAGAAAAGCAATTTTAGCCTGAGGGACTTAAAGCCTCCAAATCCTTCATCATCAGCACTGCAGAGCTATGCTTTCTCTAATTTACAAGCTACTTCAACGTCAGAAGCCAGGAACTGCAGGCACACACTTCATCTGAAAATCCCCCACCTCTCCTAGGTGATATAAGGGCAGATACTTCAATGAAGATTGGAGCAGAGAGAAACAGTAATTCATGTACAAGCAAAACAAGACACTATCTTATACATATCTTCCGTGATGTTGAAATGATTTTCTTTGCTTTCCACAGATCTAAGCTGACAGACCAGCAAGCCCTGAGGACTGCTTCCAACCTATTTCAGTCTTTGGTCTGCAAGGATCTATGTAAAGACACACTAGGTTATCTTGTACTATAGGTTTATTTTGCTTTTGTTGTCACAAACGAGAAAAAAACACTTCCCTGATGATATATAAGGTGTACAGTTGATCACATTAAGAGGTCATTGGCTGCACAAGATGACCATTTTCAGTCTACCGTATAATTTAAGCATCAGATACTAAAGGCTTTATGACTTTCTAAGAAACTCAGCTATCATTAATTTCCTTCTTGAATTTGGTGACAGATTAGTACTGGGTAACTGCACAGCCTTCGTCTATAAAGTCCTCCTTTCAGCTTATGGCTCTGAGGTTGTGAGCAACTCTTGACTTGTATTTTAGGAAGAAAAAGAAGAAAATAATCCTAGTTACGATGGGCTGATTGCATCCCAGTTCTAATTAGAGACTAATCAAATCTGCACTTCCGCATCATGAACATCTCACCATACCAACCTCTGGCCACCTGGCTGGAGGTCTGTGCTTTTTGATGAGGGCCAAAACACCTCTGTGCTTTTGGAAAGCCTGGATTCAAATTCAAGTCTAAATTTAGCAGCTTGGCTTCGCATTTACAAAGACAGCAGAGCCATGGAGACCAAAAAACAGACAGATCATGAAGCACTGGTGCTTATGCTGGCAGACCATTTAAACAATGATTTCTGTTCCTACAGTGACTTATGTTTTCTGCTCGAATGTAGGTATTAAGAAAAACAATCAACTGTGGGTTATACATATTTATTTAAAACACTAAATATATTTGTAAAGCTGAATTTCATTGGCTCAGTGTAGTATACAGAAAGAAATGAATATAGATATGTCAGTGAGTGCAAAAGAAACTGTTTATGATAACTGAACAATTTAGGTAGACTGAATTCAGTGGGATAAGAAGCTAGAAGATAGCTATCAAGTCCTCCACGACCACAGAGTCAACTCAGAAGAAATAGCATGGTGTGATGTGTAAGTCACATGCAGCACTGACAGTTATTACTTTTCAGGCAAGTAAGAAGGTAGCTGTGCCTGCGTTCATGCATACAGAACTCTACATACTATAGAGTATGAAAATTCAGCTACCACCAAGCACATCTGCCTTGGCTATAAGCTGAAGCTGAGGTCGGGAAAAATAAGGAAAGTACAGAAATGTACAGAGATGTAGGAGAGGACTGAGAAGTAAGAAGAACACACAAAGAGAGGGACAGGGTTCTGGGAGAAGAGGATGATGTATTGCTAGGTTGAAATCAAAGAGGAGGACACAGAGAGCCGCTTTCAAAACAGCTGGAAATAGTGCCTTAAAGACACACAGAAGTTCTTGTTTCCTGGCAGACAGGTCAATAGACTGCTCTGAAAGGGAGGTACACAAAAGTAGTATCAACACGGAAATCACTCCTTGAACATCAAAAATTAACCCCTTGAAAAGAAACACCAGTAGCAAGCCCTGCTACAACTCAAGAGAAATCCAGTGGACATAATATGGAATTGTTTGATGATAGCACTTCACTTTCATTCAAATAAACTTGCCAGAGGTGCCTTTCACAAAGAACAATGATGTCCTCACAAATAAGAAACCATGCTTCAAAAAAGGTGGTTCAGAGTCTCACTTTATTGACATTATTGCCAATATTATGTACCATAATAGAAAGTTTTTTTAGGAATTTCCAGCAACTTGAAATGACTTGTTTTGGCTTTGTTTTAGTAATTTCAAAGCTTTTTGATTGAAGTATAGGAGTACGATGTCATTTCAGCTTTGCAAAATGTAAGAAATGAGAGAATGATGAAACAATGCTGCAACAAACTTATTTTCCTTTTTTTTTTTTCCCTCTTTTTTTTTCCAGCATCAGACTTCTGCAGAGCCTCAGTGTGCCTCTTGCAGTCCAAGGCTCATTGTTGACTTAGATGGGACTCATCCATAATGGATTAGACCTTGAAAATGACTTCAGTACTCAGGTTTGCTAACAGCAGTGACCTAGCGTGCGGTACTTCAGTTAAGTCTCCTTCCACAGTCAGTTTAACTCTGGGAGGTGACTCAGAACAACGAACACATAAGACCACTTAAATCACAAGGGAACACTTGAGTTCATACCACCGACCTTGTGGAAGAGTCATGTACATCCCTCGCTGCAATGTTTTATTGTCAACATCTTTGTTAACGTATTGAAACAGACCACAAGCAAAACTGTTTGCCATACGGTACTCTGACAAAGCTGATGAAGTACATGGGCTCAGCCTTCCTTCATCTACATTATTTCCCACACTGCTTCCATCCAGTATTTCCACTGGCCCCAGGAGCCCTGTTTATCCTATTAAAGCAGAAAAATATATATATACACACTGAAAACGTTCTCTGAATACATTCCTCTTCTGCTTCTAATGCATATGGGAAGATTTTCAGCAATAACATAAAGAAGAAACCTTCCCTAGAAAACAAGAGTTCAGTTAATTACTTTTTTCTTTTAAAAGGACAAATTCCTAGCAAAATGTGAATTCCTGTAATTCCCAGCAATATGCTCACACAAACCATTAAACATCTATTAGTGATGCTCACACCATGCAACACATCAGCAGGTTGCAGTAACGTGAAACCCTGCCCACAAACTGAGTACAAATTTATTTGTATCTATTTCATCTTTTATTGCAAGTAAAAATTGCTGTAGAGATCAAAGCTGAATTCTGATATTAGAGTTAAATGAAATTTGGCTCACCAAAATAAGCACGCACAAAACTTTATCCACTAGCCCTTTTTATCTTCTTTAACATGTCAAAGAAATGGGTTGGATTTCTATCAGTAAAATCAAGGTGGCACACAAAGGGAACATGATGAGGCTCCACTTCATTTTGCTTTTTAGGAAAGATGTTTTCAATTAAAATTTCTCTGACATGATAAAATATGCCTATAAGCCATAACTAATTGCCTAATGATCCAATTCTATACAAAGTAAGATAACTCAAACTTAAACACGTTAATAGCTCAGTTTAAATGGGGGGAAGGGGAATTAATTGGAAAGAAAGGAATTAACATTTAGTTGGCCTTTTTTAAGCAGAGAAGAAAATGCAAATCAAAACCCATCTCTAAAGACTAGCTAATCCTTTGTGTATAAAAAGAGCCAGATGAGCCTGTGCCAGTTAAAAACAAACAGAAAAGTTACAAACAGGACTTTATGTTTAACTCTGAAGCCTGATTTGTGTGGATTTAGGTGTACTTAGTAACCATGCAAAAAAGATAAGAATCACATTCTCACTCGATGTATGATTTAGGGGTTTCAGTTCTACTTTAAGGGCTTTTGCTTGTGCGATTGGCTTAAATGAAAACTAACTAAAAGCTGTTTTGCCAAGTGCACAGACTAAGTTATTTCAAACAAAACTCATCCACTGACATACTTCTACTTCACACACAGTGTCTATTTTTGCTTGTAAAATGACGTTCATTTAGCTCGGCATAAACTATTTATGAATTCACCTTCACCACAGCCACGATCTTTCCTTTGCACTGACAGCAGCAGTGCTGGGAGCTCCCAGCAGGATGGATTGGAGAGCCCCATGGGTCACCTCTCCCCTGTGGCACGCCTGTGTCCATAGGGTCAGCAGTACAGTGACAGGGGAGAGGGCAGGAGTCAGGGCTATGAGGCACGAGTGTGAGGACATCCAGCTGCTGGCGTGAAAAGCACAATTGGAAAAGGAGATGAGCTGCATCTCGGGGAAGACAGGGAGAGCAGTGCAAAACAGCTGGTTGAAATACAACTAAAGCAGATACTTCCATATATAAGCGCACTACCCAGATATCCCATGCTAGCTTCAAGTGAGTCAGTGCTTCAGAAAAGGTTGTAGCACAACAAAAGCAGTATAGCAGAGTAGAACTTTTAATACAGCCCTGTAGGATTGTTGTTTTAGGGGTGGGAAAGCCTTTCACAGGGATCACCAGATGGCACTATTCTTCCTTTAAATTGCAACTGTGCCTCTGTCATGAACACAAAATGCTGTCATCAGTTTAGGAGGAAAAAGCTCTTCATCCTTTTTTTTATATATATATACATATAAGCCTAATAGTCTCTTGCTGTTTGCATTCTTTCCAGTGATCTTGAAAACCTTGTATAAACAACAAAGAAATCTCTGTATCTGGGGGAGATGGAGGGAATCTCATAACATTTTGAACCAACTCTCACACAAAAATGTTCTGTAGCTGGATTACAGACATTTCTGTAGGAACACAAAGCTCCGCAGCTATATATACTGTGCTTGACAACTGTATTAAGAAAACAGAACCTCCTTCAGAGAGCTAAGTCAAAGGTATAAGGATAGCACAAATATATCCTTCCATCCCCCATTATTTTCTACCAAAGTTGCTAAAGGTGCTGAATTCTGTCCACAACTGCACAGCATTTAGTAAAAAATCCCTCCCTATATTTGGTTGAATATTATTTTACCCCCCACCCTTTATTTTTTTTTTTTGGAGTAATCACATACAAATAATAGTGAAAGGGAGAAAATGAATCAATACTGCAAAAAATGCTAACAATGACACATCAATGAAGAAGAAGAAAAAAAGAATGAAAAATACAGTGTTTGCCTGTGCATACTGGTGTAAGCATGCTTTATTTCAGCTTCATTAATATAGTTTTCTAGAGGATGCAAAGCATTTAGCAACGTATGTGCTATAAGGTACAGGCTTCAGTGGCTGTGGAATTACAGCAAGAATGAAGCTGATTTGGAATGCAAGGACAGAAGGGGCACATTAAAACTGAAGTCTCAAAATCCTCTGATTTTATATAGGAAAGGGTCTTTTTCTTATTCTTTCTTGCTCTTTTTCTTTCTTTTTCCCCCAGTCTAGCAAAGCACACATTTGCACTCAAGACTGTACAAATTGATAACTTTGGGGGCAAATTTGCCTCTAAGTTCAGCTGGAGTCATGGCAGAACTGAAGTTCTCCTGTTGTGCTCAGGAGCTGAATTACCTCACAAACTGTATTTTTGTTTTTCTCTAACCAACACCCCCACCTCCCCCCCTTTCAGCTCCTCGAAGTTGACAGGCTGTTTCCTGCTCCGTGATCTGTGAATCACGATGTGAACGCCAATCGCTATTCCCCTGTGAAATTAAATTAGGTATCAGAGCACAGTGTGAGAAGTGAGTTTCCCTAAGACGCTAGCCCTAAAGTTGTACTCTCTCTTCCCCCAGCTGAAGAATGGAGTTATGAAAGCGGGGTCAAGTTAGTTATTACTCTTTATAGTCTGCAGCCTCAACCAGTCTGCTCTGAGCCAGCTTAAAATAATTTCTCCACTTCCTAGTCATGAGTATAATGGTACCAAATTTAAAGAGTCCAATAATTCACTATATTTATTCATGTGTTCTTCTGTAACCACTTAACACCATGTGAATTACAGCAATGCTTAACATACACAGACTACCATGATAAATGACCAGAACTTAGGGCATGTCATACAGCTGGAAAATTGGTAAGACAAGGGTAAGCAATATTAACACATGGCTTATTGAGCAGGGAGAGGGGGTAGATGTGGTGTTGCTGTTTCAGGCCTTTCAATAGCACTTTGTTAAGCTAGAAAATATTCACACTTGCAAAGATCATAGGGTTACACTGCCCTTTTTTTTTTCAGACGGATGGCCCTCAGTAACTTACATGCATCTTAGTCACTGCAATGTACTCTGAGTAAAGAAACACCATGGGGGCACACTTAGAAGCTGAAATTGGTAGAAAATAATATATGAAAAAACAGTTTGAGCAAAGGTTATTGCCCATTCTGGAGCCTTTGGTAATCTCGCATGGTTCATGGGAGTTTTAAACTGTTATGTCTGAATCCAAACCAGACTGCTTAGCCTCCTTTCTGCATCACCACAGAGCCCATGGGATCCAGCCAAGATTTTCATGCTTGCTTCGGGAAAAAATAAAAAGCACTCCCACCTTTCATTCTCAGACAAAAGTGAGAACGTTGGAGACATTCATTTGACCTGGGAAACCAGTTCAAGTCCCAACTTGGTCATGCGCAATAAACAGAAGGCTTCCACTGCCACATGCTTCCCTAACATCCACGTGCTCCCCTGTAGGCTTTTCAAGTTCATCCTGGATCATTTATTCAAGGTCTCAGTCCACTGGAAATCTAATCACAGCCCCTCCTCTTCTGGTTTAGCTATCAGACAAGGGCTGCAGCCAGAGGTATCATGTCAGTGGGGGACTGATCTGTCCTTCAAGCACTGTCATGGCCCCTGCCCAGCTACTGTGGGGATAGCTCAGGCATGGCAAAGTAAACTGTTTTAATCTTGAGCATCTGGTGCAGAGTCCCCAGTCAAGTGTTCAAAAGTGTAAAAGGACTAAGTCTCATCTCAAGGCATAGATCATACCACAATCCATGCTCCAATGGTAGTGCCTGAAATCTTCAAAAGCTAAATCTGAACAGCTGCTTTTCTATGCTAATATTTGTCACAGTGCTGGGTTTGCACATTTGTTCTGCAAGTTACTGAGTCACCTGCACCCAAGAGTTTTTAAGTAACCTTCTCTGTGCTAAGCTGTAGGTCTGTTTATTGCCCTAAATTCTCAAAAGTATCCCTTTGTAATTAGCAAGCAAGCAAACAAAAAGCAAACAACAACAAAAACTGCAAAGCACAACCATCTGGAAGCTTTCAATATTTGGCTGCCAAATGAATGCGAAGTAAAACCTCCATCTATGCATGCCCCTTATCAGGTCTGCTTAAGGTAACAATATCTCACAAATGGCACCCTGGGTTTCTAGAAGGTGCAGAGCACTCATTGCCTGTACATTTAGCAAAAGCTTTAGACCACTTCTGGGAATGCAAATGAATGAGATCCACGTGACCTCGGTAATAAAAGGCTCCTGTCTCTTTGCAAAGCATTGAAATGCCATCTGGCAATTTAGTTGACGTCAGCAAGCGCAGAAAAACAACAACCGCCTCCTCCAAAAAAGCAAAAGCCACGGGCAGGAGGGGAAGGAATGCAGCCTTCCTCCGCGTGTGTGCACTTCAGGCTGTTGTTCCCAAAAACCTGCAGTAGCAGCAGCGCTGCCAGCCCGCAGCCCTGTAACTCGGGGGCAGGCAGTGCAGGCAAGCACACTGTTCTCTCCCACTCTTGCATCTGCACATCTCCCTGGGACAAAATATAAATAAAAATAAAATAAAATAAAATAAAATAAAATAAAATAAAATAAAATAAAATAAAATATAAAATAAAATGTTTTTTTTCTGCTCTCCTTAAGCTGTTGGAGGTTTTCAGAATATCTGGTTAAGTCTCATCGAAGATTTTTGTATCACTGAGCAGCACAAGTTCTCTGCCACCATCTGAAGACACAAAATATCAAGCCCTAAGCACTAAATCCTCTCCTTCACTCTGACTTGTCACTGTAAGGATGCTGCAAGTTTGTACACAGAGAACAAATCTCTCACTGTGGACTACAGAGAAAGACAGAAGGCTTTCAGCAACATCCTGGTACATATGCAGAGTATGGAAAAAGCACCACTCATATTAGCTACTTTTGCCTAGATTTCATGCAAACTCATCTGGAACATAAGGAAGGAAGATCAGTACTATTTATGTAAAATCTCACATGAATTTCTCATGATGACAAGCAATAAATGACCCAAGACACTATATAAGTGATATTCAAATCCTATAGGGATAATATTGTAAGCTGCAGTTACTAATTTTACATTATATTTAATAGACGTAATATTACTCCTAAGAATTACATGCCAATGGACACAGAACATAAACACCACCACATGCACAAAATATTCATGCACAATGCCTACTTATTATAAGCTACATTTCCTCTGATGAGCTAAAATAGTGCTATACCATCACATGTGCATGCAAACTAAGCCAGCCACCTATTTGTATTAAAGGAGTTAATTAAAGGAGTTTGCTGTTAGCAAAGACTGCTCCAGTTACTTCTGGTTTCCGTGAACAATCCACATTAAAATGCAGAAAGGGGCAACAGCACAGCACCAGAACCCAAACATCAAGAGGATGGATGTGTCCTCCATATGCTACATTTAAATCCTGAAGTGAGAAGCTTTGAAGTTCCTTTCAGTGAGGAACGTAAAACATCATGGTAGCTTTGAGGAGGGAACACAATCCCTACAACAGTTTCTCAAAAGAAGAGAACCCAGATCCACACCAACAGGGTGATGATAAGGAGGGAGAGATGAAGGGAGGAGGCCACTCACAAGTTGTCTCACTGAAGCAGCGTCACATAATGTGTATTCCTAAGGCCCTAAAGGACTACATCTCTCTGACTACGTATATACTAACCTGCCTGAAGCAGTTTCCCCCTGCTCACTCCTCCTTTCTCCCTCCTTCACCACATCTCCTCTTACTGAATGAAACCAAGGCATTTTTGCTTACAAAACCACCCTTTGAACTCCTAATCTCTGCCTTAGTGTAATTTTTTAAGAGCAAGTCAAAGTAGCACTGTGTAAATAACTGCAATGAGACAGCTCTGCCTGGAAATCATAAAGTTTTCCTTGCTCACATCTTGTGCTTTAAAGTTTACGCTCAGTTCAATTCAGCCAACCCAGAAATGAGCAAAACTCAACAACTGACTACTGTCTGCCAGCATATGGGCAATTACAAGGAAAGTGTCTGTTTGAGTTAGTTGTAAATTGCCCTACAGGAATAAATCAGAGAAAGAAGGGGAGATACAGCTATTTCCTGCTGCCATTTCAGGTACAAGCACTTATGCTTAATACTCCTTTAGTGATTTTTTAAATACTTAAATAATAAAAACATCTTTCCATGATTTCTGGGTATTGAATCTCCACTTGAAGCTGTAAGAGAACAAGCTTCCACTTGCAAAGGTGACAGATTGGACAGATTTTCTGAATTTTCGTCTTATCTCTCGGATCAGCATTAATTTTAAAGATAAACAATCTACAAATGACATAACTAATTAACCACTCAGTGACTCTACCTACAGCAATCTGGAGTGTAGCTTACATTCAGCAATAAATAAAAAAATTCCAAGTCTTCTTTCACTTGTTCCAGAGTAATACTTCAAGCAATCAATGAGAAACACAGCCTAGATGCTTGTCCACATGACTGCAAGAGAGCATAAGACACCTCTCCATTCATTCCAGTCCTTCACTCAAAAGAAATGTAGCTTCTCAGTGGCGATGTGACAGGTGTGAGTTTCACCTCCTGAGGCTCTCACAGATCCTGGTGCTCCTCAGCCACACATCCCAAGGAAACTCTAACAAACTCCATTCAAATGACCTTTCAGTTCCTAATTATCACATGAGCTTTCAACTCCTAATTATCACAAAGTGCAGATGGACAGACAACATTCTGGATTCTCCAATGAACCTTGTTCCAAGCGTTATAAGGAGTATTATGACATTGTAACGTGCATACACTAAATGCGACTTATTCAAAGGGCTATTCTCATTTACTAAAGGAAATCAGTACCATGTGCAGATTTTTTCCCACAAACATTTGTTTATTCTTCTACAGATATCATTTCCTAGTTTTTGCATCTTGTTTTGGGGTCAAGCTTTCACTCAACAGATTATTTAATACTATTTAATACTCTGACAGGAGTATCAAGTCCTGTCATTTTTAAAGACAGCTCACTTTGCTTAGTGACACTTGGCTAGTGAAATTAGGATATATATTGCCCAACATGTCACAAGTTTGGCATCTGCTATCTCCACCTAATAATGCTCAGACATTTGAAAATAGGAATTGAGGTTTTGCATTTGAGCACCGAAAAAAAAAAATCCAACAACAAACAACCCAAAAACAAACAAGGCAAACAGGATGAGCGTTCTAGTTTCTGTACAGCAAGGACTTTATGTGGCCCTTTGGGGTGGAGGTAGCACCTGTTTGACCAACTCACCAGCTACAGCTGGGGACCCTCACAGCCACTTCTTAAAGGCCATCAGCTCAAGAGTCTTAGCATATGCCATACTGATAGACAGTTTTAGAGGATTCTGGCTGACCCTGGTAATATCTGAGAATATCCTCAGCTGCTCTTGAAACAGTTACCCGCTACTCAGGAGCATTACACCATACGGTACAAATCCAGACATCCTGAGAACTATATTTTTAGGAGGCTAGGAGTGAGAGAGAGCGGGAAGAGGTGGGCAGAAGGTTGTAAAATGCTGAGATGATGAAGAGAAAACCCATATATATAAGCCTAAAGAATGATTACATGTTGACACAGAACAGTGACAGAGTGCAGCAGCATTTTAGGTTTCTCCTCATGTCTGCTGATAACCAGAATAACTTGTAATAGACTATTTCATGCTTGGCCTGACAATTTTTAGATCAATAATATTATATAATAGGCTGAATTTGAAGGTCAGAAATGAATACTCATTTTGTTTTCAACCCCAAAGGGAACATTTCCAAGTTGTCAGTGATCTATTATGGATTTTGATAGAAACAATTTCTCTTTTTGCCTTTATTGGTCCTGAGGATAGAGTTGAGCAAGCCAAAACCCGTGGAAGCATCATCTGAGCCAGGACATTTCCCCTGTCCGTTACAGGAATAAATTCAGTGCAGCAGGGTGACAAATGGTCCTAAACCATTTCTGTAAGCAAGAGGGCCTGGTGGGTATACACTCATTTGATTTTCCGAAAACAGCATAGATTCAGCTTTATGTTAATTGCTTTCCTTACGTTGTACTTGTAATGATCCTCACCCCTCATTTCAGGTCTCCAAAAGCGGGAAGCAAGTGAGGCTTGCTCCCCTCAGGGGGCTGTGCCAGCCCCTCTCCTGATGTCAAGCCCAAACGTGTCCTCATAAGACCCTCCTGATCCCTAAAAGCCCTAAGGAAGCTGCAGACTTCAACCCCTCCTTACCAAAAACTTTTAAGAATGTTTTTAACCTCCTGAATTTAATACTGAGGCGTTCATTAAAAAGTTAATATAAAACCAAGGACATTCATGTGGTTGTGCCATTTAGGATGCCTCCTCTCTGAGTCTCTCTCTGCCGAGAGCTCTGCATGTCGCAGCTCACAGCTGGCAGCCTGGGAGGAATGTGTCCTGGACACAACCTGGGCAGCCACCACAAAGCCAGCAGTGGAAGGTGACAAAGAAATCACGGTCTCACACACTAAAGGGTGAAATGCTTGCAAGGCCACCTATTATTGCACTACTGGTGGAGGGCACCACTCTTACCATGTGCGTGTGACTGTGTCCCATGCAGTGCTCACCTAAGCAAACTACACAGAGGTCTGTGACGTCACCACAATAAATCACAGGCAGGAACTCAACCGAAGATACACAATTCTAGTGCTACACTTGCATTTTTAAAGGCCATAAGCAAACAAGCTAACCAGATTTTCAAGCAGATCAAAATTGCCGAAAATGACAAATGCTCCAGATAAAAATCTTTATATCAGGATATACAACAGTGAACACTAAAAATAATTCAGTTTCATTTCTGACATAATGCCCATGTATTTTTTTTTTAAGTAGGTGTTTACCCTAATAACTAAATTTCTTCATAATCATATTACCAAACTTGGCTCTCAGGCTGAAAGTCCTTTGACAGCTTCATAGCAGCCTTCAGAAACCTAAGCACAAGTACATTCACAACTGGAATTTTTTCCAAGAAACATACTTTCAGTTTGATCACTAACAGTAGTAACTAATCCTAACTTCAGCCCTATTTTCACTATCACCACAAAGAGAGGATTTCAAGGTCAGCGAGACACCACGGAGGGGGTCACGTGTAAATTTTCAGCTGTAACTGTGCTTACATTCAAGTACCTCACCAAACCAAGGCCACTGTAAGTGCAAGCTGGAAGCCTGTGAGCTTAGACAGCAACAGCAATACTCTATTTGTAGCTGAGCTCTGTCACCACTGCTTTTTTAACTTTCTCATTAAAAAGACAAAATTATTTCTGAAAACGGGTAGCTAAGTCACATTTGCGAGCTTGCCTTTTTGCTAACCCCTGTGTTCTCCGCTGTGTGAGTTGATCCAGAATATATTTCATGTCAAAGAGCTTTAAATTTTTTTACCACTCTGTTAAAGTCTTTAGCATGGAGCAATGTGACAAGTTTTACCAACACTTATTAAAAATTAAAACGGAAGGGAGCAAGTCATAAATAAAATAATGCACTGGCAAAGCCTGGAGTGCAACAAATACATCAGCACTTGCAGCGCTGGCCAAACCATAGTGCTTTATCATAGAAAAGTAGCTTGAAATAACTTTTCAGTGCATTTGATATATGACACTACTTTTTTAAAACTGAGACTAGAGCAAGTTTTGGAGCTTCAAAGAGAAGTTATTTCCGGTGGGAGGTTTATTTTCGTATGAACTTGACACACTGTAGTTGTGACACTGAACAGTTGTGATGTCAACCTTTGGGAAGTCCATCCGCACTGCAATGACAACAGATCACATCAGCCTGACGGCAAAAAATGTCATGCACGGAGAGGGGGGTTTCTTCCAAAGTTTAATTTCCCAAACAGTTTATCTTCTAGAGGCACCCCCTCCATACTCAAATCTCAACACAGAATGAGGGTTGGAGTGAATGTTTGAATTTCTTTCTGCCTGGTGTATAATAAATCTAGTTCATGTATGGCAGTTTTGGCACTGAGCTATGTATTTGCACATTTCTGTTGGCTTAAGTCACACTTTCTGTTAGGAAAGCTGTTCAGAAAAGGTTTATTTCCTCCACTCTTACAAACTGTTGGCATAAACAACCATTCAAAAATTTAACCTCAGTTATTTGGCATTCTAATAACTTACACTGAAGCCCACAGACTCAGTTCTCCCGTTAAAAATCAGTGCGTGAATGTAAGTGAATTAACCTTCAAAATATTGAAATTCAAGTGAAGAGAATAAGGGGGTGGATGACATCTGCCAAGCTAGAACTTTCACTTCTGCTGCCGATTCACTGGAGAGTGGTATGGGATAACCCATGCAGATGAATCCCAAGTTGGCAGGAACATGATCTGGGAAGACATCGTCATTCTTTTTCCACTTCCATTCCTATCTAGGCTCCCCTGCAACACAGTGCTCCCTGTTTCAACTCTTCCTCAGTAGCTCTCTACTTCATCCATTTCTGGGAGAGAGGTGAGGGGGAGGGGGGAATCTCCACAAATACCGTAAATATTTTTAAGAACAGGCTACACAGTAACTTCAAACAGGAGGGTAGTCAGATGGGGCCAGCAGTTCCCTGTTAAACACCAGAGTACTTCAGCAGTTGCGCACATCCACCTGAGTCATGCCTGCTGAGTGTCACAGCAGTGTCTGGTTGAAAACAGCTAGACGAATAAAACATGCATTCATTCACTGATTCATACGCAGGCAAACACACATGTGCTTTTTGGGATATCTCCTTCTCTGAAATAATGCAAAAAAATACATGAATAAAGAAGGAAAATCCAAACAAGCAATATCAGGAAAATTACTTAATGTTTTGGAAGATCTGTTGCAGTAAAGATTTATATACAAGAGAAGTATTTGTGTGTGCAGCTGCAATTGAGCTTTTTGAGAAAAGTACTGAAGAACTGACTGAGTCTTTAGGTCTTATTAACCAAAACTTTGATTAGCAAAGTGACAAGCAAAACAGACACTTTCCAAAAAGGGTTACAACACATCTACGACGGGCAAAGGAATAGTGCTAACACAATCTCATACCATTCCTATTTTGCTACGCCCCCAATAACTTCGGTCAGTTAGTTGATCCTTGAACGATTTTCCTGACATCCTTGCTACGTCATCTGAGACTGGGAATTTAAAGGTAGCTTTCTTCCTGGCCCACACAGCTTCACTGGTGATAAACACTCTGCAGCTGACTATGCAGTCAGCGCTGGTAATAGCTTATGGGCAAGATTAAAGCTGGTTCCCTTACTGAGGGCACTTCTTTGTGTCTGGCAGGAGAGTGCAAGAGTAGGCAGCAGACCAGTAGGGCTGGGGCACTTCTTAAGGAGCCATTTTCTCCAGCATGAGCTTCATGGTTACCGCTGAGGCAGCAGCTGACAGTGCAGGAGGCCAGGAAGAGCAGCCCATCTACTATCACTTCCTACATGGGGAGTGAGGAGTATCAGACCCTCTCCTTACAACATGAACACGAGGCACTTCGAACTGAAGTGAGAACAAAGGCGTTGATGTCAATCAGCACAAGGACGGAGTCCCTATCATGTTCTGAAGCAGGCACTGAGTGAGGTTCACATGACGCATGGCCCCCCTCCTCTCAACTCCCTGCCAACCAGCTCCTCAGGGGCTCATACAAGAATATTGTTCAAGAAATTCCTAATACCAAAGATGATTTTCCTTCTATCCACACATCAGCGTGCTGCCAAAACAGGTTGACTTCAGTGAGGTGAGAAAGAAAACTCACCACATTAGAAGAACACCTTCTTCTTACAACTGTTCGTGGGCCAGCTTCAATCAAAGACTTTCTGTTTCATCTTCTTCCTTATATCCTTTAGTGCAATTTACCATGAAGCTTTATACCGTTTGGAAGTTTTTAAAACAAACAAACAAAAACACACAAACAAAAATTCAAGTAGTGAATGGGCACTACTATTTGAAGGTAGTCTAAGCAAATTAGATACGAGATTGAAGAACAGATTCTTCTGTTCTGCATCTATTCCATGTAGGTAACCTTTCCAATATTCTTCTGTGCCCCCTCAAAAACAACCCATCCCAGTATAAAAGAGGACATCAGTTTAAGCATCAGAAACTCTGTCATACCACGATCTCTCTTTGAAAACATTAACAATATTCATTCCTATTTCCAGTTTAAATATGAGGATTTATACTTCATCTTATGCATGAATACTAAGTCTGGGCTCACATGGAGGCCAGCACTACGTAGGCTGCTCAAAAGATGGTATCTGCTTTGAAATCTGTTTTGTCAGTCAGTGTGCCCCCTTGCTGTGGTCACATGTTCCTTTTGTTCTTTTTAATGTTAATGTAATTGCATTAATTTTATCAGATGACATAGGGAGGGAAGGTGATCTAATTTCAGTGGGACAGTCAAAGGAAATTCGTATCTGCTGTGGCACCAACTAATGATGTGTCTGTATCAAAGAAAAAATGTGTTCTTTCAACTGTCCTCCTGCTGGCAACTGCAAAACTTGTTCTGAAAGACCTATGACCCTGTTCTCTAATTTGAGCATTTTACGCAGATGCTACCAAGAATATTATTCACTTTACGTTCAATCAGGGAAGTAATCAGGACAATAATTACAGATACGTTCTAATCCATGATTAATGAGTACTTCTGGAAGTATCATATGTTTCTTTGTGTGTCAACAAACTCCAACACAACCAAAAAATCACCTAAGGAGTTTAAGAAATGCTCTAGTCACAACAAAATATTCTTCTCTGGAAATCTCATCTATTATTTATCTAACAGATAGAAAATGCCCTAATTTTTTATTCAAAGGCAGTATTTGACTGAAGTAAAGCTAATGTGGATGTCTTTCTGACTTTCCCTCAACAGCTCTCTCCTGAAACAGCTGAAACCTTTTGGTTGCTTTCAACTCGGTCTAAAAGCACAAAAAAGTCAAATATATTCCAATTCTTTCAAGACTCCTTTGTGTGTCCATGAGCTACGATGAGGTAAGGCCTTGGTGGAACTACCACAGTGAAGAAGAAAGGTCAGCACCAGGCCTAGTTTGGCCAGCCTCTTTGACCTCTGCTTTTAAGCCTGTTCCCATTGGAGTTACATTAATGTTAGGCACCAGGGAACTGGGGTGTATATGGTATGTGAAACATAAATTACTGAGTAATTAGGCTTAATTAGATTTTCTGCCTGTAGAGCAACCCATTTAGGTAAAGCTGTATTTGCAAGCCATCTAATCCTAAATGATTACATTTACACTAGAAGCACTGCCTAGATACTCTCCATCTGTACACATTCTGTGCTCCAAAAGGAAACAAGCCATTCTTTCCTAGGATTAGTACATTCTGCCTTTCTTTCTAACAGGTTATACAATTATAGTTACTGCTGAGTTCAATCAACAGAAATTGAAACACCTTTAAAAAAATATATCATTACTTCTCAGAAAACTTCCAGCAGTAAGAAGTGAGTTTCATGTAACTAGCTGGAGAGCTGAAGACCCATTTCAAAACTGCTGCAGCCAAAATTAGTTTTAAAAACTTACTTAACTTCTGTGACGCTTCTCAATGATATTATAATCATGGTGCAAACAACAAATATGAACTTGTGTAAAGATCATAGAATCACAGAATGGATTCACAGAATGGCTTGGGTTGGAAGGGACCCTAAAGATCATCTAGTTCATCAAATTCCAGCTCCCCTGCCGTGGACATGTCTGCATTGCAGATTTCATGGTCAGGAAGTAATTTCCAGAGCTGAAAGTACGGGGACTGCAGAGACACTGCTTCTGCTTTCTCTCTGCCCAGCCCTGGAACCAAACAGCCCAGCAGAACATTCACCAAAGCTGTAATTGATTCTCCAGAGCAAATTTGTCTGGTAGATCAGATCCAAATAATAAACAACAGAAATAATGTTTCTGTAGAAAAGACATGACACATTTACTCATATTTCAGAATATTTTTTTGCATTATATAAGATAGATTTTAAAATTCTGGGCACATCCACAGTCCTCCTACATGCTATATATATGATGTATCCATATACCTCCAGTGAGTGTATTATTTAAACATTATTCACAGAAACAGCAAATCTAAAGAAACTCCAAGTTGACAGAAAAGTCAACAAAAAAAGGAGGGGAAAAAACAAAACAAACAAACAAAAAAAGCAGCACCGAATCTCCATATTTGTCCCACAGTACCTGGCAACCTCTGTGTGTGAGAAAGGGATGGTACCAAACACTCTTTCTTAGAAACATAAAAAATATGCTATAGGCTGCACAGTATGAGGTCATCCAACATCACAAGCATTGAGGGCTGTCACTTTCTTGCTAAGTCTCTGCCAGTAATGCTTTTCTTTGGTAATGTCTGCCAGAAGGATTTTGCGTTTGACAGCACTAGCTCTCCAAACAGCTCATGCAGCTTGCTGGGAATACTGAGAAAGGTTCCCAAACTTGTTTTGGGTTACACCACAATAATTTGTCTGCAGTCATGACTTGTGTCATTTAAATTGAAAATTAAAAGTTCCCAGTTTCTCAGTTATTTGCGTTCAGTGTTGAACATTAGACAGAAAAAAAATAAGTACAACTTAAGCAAAGCAACAAGGTAAGCCCCTGATTACAAAACTGGCAGTGAAGTTGTAGTGAGAAAAATATAACATTAAAATGCAATTCTCAGTTGTGCTTAAGGACTAGACCTCCCTTTAACCAATTGATCCCACACATCAGGTACAGGGACAGCAAAGCTAACCAGGGGAACAGAGGCAGATGACTGGCAACTTACTCCAACTCTCTTTTTCTCTTGAATTGAATAACAAAATGTGAATGCAGCAAGCATGCTGCCTTTTGGAGTTTTGCCAGCTTTTTACCCCTTTTCTATCTGCTAATTAGTAGCCATATAGATATATATATGTGGCATAACTTAAGAGTTCCAGTTTTCTAAGTTTCCAAGAATGGTATCACTTATGCATATCACTTACACTTTGCAAAACTTCTGCCTTGCTCTTTACACACCATAAAGAACTCATATGGCATGCTAATCTGCACTCTGCGTAAGTGGCAGAGTGATGGCTGAGAGGGGATATAATTGCTCTTTAAAGTACTTCAGAGAGGGGGCTTGTTTATGCTACAGGGTAATGTTGGACTATAACAAGTGGGGCGCACACAAATCTAGGTAGGAAATGAAGACTGGGGGGGGGGGAAATGAAGCAACAGAAGGATAGAGCTTGGATTACATTTACGGAAGGATTATGTAGCACTCTCTTGCTAGGAGGCAGCACCAGAAGAATTCTCCTTGCTCACTAACTCAACTGCCAATTGCTTCCTGTCTCTTTCTTATACACTGTATCAGACATGGAGAGTGGGAAAAATCTTATTTTCCAGCAGGAAAGCTAGCATAGGAGAAAACAGGCAGAGTTTTGCACGTGGCCTCAAAATTTAAACTGTACAGAGTCACAAAGTGGACAACATGATGCAAATGGTGATGTCAAGTTCTCACAATACAAGCACCCACGTCTATATTGGTCTAAAATGAGTAACTGAGAAGTCTTCTGACAATGACTGAGCTCAGAAAGTGACAGCTGCTGAAGAGATGAATTCACTGACACAGCATAGGGGAGACTTCTGACAAGTTTTGTTTTGGAAACTGAGTACACAGCAAGTGCTCTGGCATCCCAGTGGCAGCAGAAATTCACAAATTGGGTCGCTGTCCACACAACACCCTGTGGCATACTCAGTGCACAGAAGAAATCTGGATGCAATGGTACTGACCATATTCTAGATGCTGGCAAAAAAAGAAGGGAGTGAGTCATTTTCTTGCACTTATGCAAAAATCTTGTTTGACGTTAATATAATATCCTCACACAGACAAAACAAATTAAAGCATCACCTGGATGGCAATTCTCACTGAGCAATATTTCTGGCTGCCAGGAATTTAGGAACCAGGTTACACCCTGCTAAGGCATCCAGAGCTCACTATACACAGGGCAGCCTATTCCATCCCCCTAAACACAGTGGCAACCATTCCTTGGAATTCCAGAGATTTCACCACCTAATCCTGTTTATTCCCCCTAGTAATGTCAAATTATTTATCCTTGTTAATGAAATGTAATAAAATAAAATTAAATTTAAAACATTCACTGAGTGCTGACTTTTTTAACAGAAAGAAGGTAAATAAAGTTGAAATACTTTAAAGACAAAGAATGCATTTTTATAAACTGAAAGAGCAATGCCAAATTCACTTTGTTCTCTTGGTGGTAAGCAAAAAAATTGCAGAGAACAGTAAAAACATGGTCACATAATCTGTTATGATGGTTTTTTTTTGTGAAAAACCTGTTGTGGAGATAGGCATTTTTGTCATCTGAGTAAATTCAACTCTACCATGACAGATAATTTTGGGTCTATAAACTATCAGTATTATCGTGTAAGGTAACAGGTTGTTGTAGTACAATAAAGGCCATAGGATTTGGTTTGTGAAATGGAATAGCAACAAAATGAAAAAAAAACATTCTGAATAGAAAACAAAACAAAACAACAAAACAGAAGGTCTGCAGAAACAAAATGAAGAAATTTGAGCCAGTTTTCCTGTTTTAGAAAGACTTTATGATATAGTCATTTGCCATAGGAAAGAATTAAGTTTAAACATGGGATCATAGCTGGAAAGATCTGATAGAAGCAGATCAAACTATTAAAAGTAGTAGCTGATAGACAGGAGTTGGAAGAATCATTTCAAGATTTGTCCTTAGCTGTAAAGGGCATGTTTAAATATCAAAGCAATGGGCCTTTCAGGGATTAAAGTTTAAATACTGAGAACCCAGACTTCATTTTGTGGATGGGAAAAGTTCCAGATTAGAAATGTTACATAAGGGAAAAAAAGGTTGGAAAGGATAAGGCAACCTTTCTTGGATTCAAGGGCCTATGCAGAACCAAAGACGATACAAAGGAGGTCTGTGAGAAATCTAGAAGGTTACTGGTAGGAAGCATCTTGGTCTGGTTTCCTAATAATAATTGGCTTCTGGCAAATTGAAAAGAAATGTTATGAGACTTTAGAACTTTTATGGAAGAGGGTGGAAAAAAAGAGTTAGAGACTCTTAATACAGTAAGCATTCAAGAAGACCATGAAATGTCAGGTTGAAGAAAAGCTTTAAGTGCTGACATATAAAATGGTCAGATGAAAACTGTCTAGGAGGCCAATAATACAAAGTAATTTTCATAGAAGACTGAACAGGTATTACAGTTGAATGGGAAAAGTAGGATAGGGTCCCTTAAGTAGTATCTGGAAAAGTGAGAGTTGTGTATTACTGAACTAAACATTTTTAAAACAGGCCCAGGATCAACGCATATACGAGATGTCATGGTACGGTGAGAAGTTCACAGAGAAGACTAAGTCAAATTCTAATCTCATAACACCCAAAAAGGCTTTTCAAAGTTGACAGTATTACTGACACATGAAAAGGGACACAAGGTTCTAACTAGTTAAGGTCATACCGGGAGGGAATCAGGCAAGTGAGAAAAAAACAGAGAAAAGTACTCCAAATGACAAGTACCACAATAGAAAGAACTATGCCAATTAAAATAATACTACTTATCTACCTCCCTTGCACAGACAAATGAGATCAAGAAACTCAAGAAACTTAATTAAGAGTACAGAAAGTGAACTTTCTGAACCCAAATCTGTGCAGTGCCTTTATGTGATTGTTAATTCCAGTGGTTCTCTGTACCACACAAGAGAGATGCTAGGAAAGGAATATTCACCTGCACTACCAGAAGGACTCTGAAAAACCTTGAGGAAACAAGCAGAGTCCAGTTTAAATACCCGTTACACAGTAA
Organism: Odontophorus gujanensis; assembly: GCA_013399175.1. Classification (NCBI taxonomy): domain Eukaryota; kingdom Metazoa; phylum Chordata; class Aves; order Galliformes; family Odontophoridae; genus Odontophorus; species Odontophorus gujanensis. The sequence goes on along the minus strand of VXAB01000663.1, from coordinate 35,500 downwards.
GCACCTTGCAAGCACCGAAAGACTGTGGTAGAGTTTTCTGTGAAAGACAGTTGACCATTACTAACTGAACTGGAATCACCAAATTATTTCTCTCAAGTCAGCTGTTGCTAACATTGTCTTGACATTTAAGTAGAGCACTTCCCTTTGGCAACAGCAGAACTATGTGTGCCATATTAAAATATCTTGGATTTGTTTCTTTCTGCTCCCATGGTGAGGACTTGCTAAAAATTCCTGGACTTCAGAACTCCAGCAATAATTCCAAAACAAAATGTTGGAAGCACATTTTTTTAAATGCCTGCAGGAGCAAAAATAGCACATCCCTAGGACCTTGAGCATCTCAGGAATCCTTCAACCAGTTGCATAACCTTTCCAGTTTCTTCTCAACTCTAAGACTCAGTATTGAGGGAGGGGGAAGGAGCATCACAGTCATGAAAGAAAGGTGCTGCCTTGGCAGTCCCAAAGCCAATGGGATACCCCATGCCAAGAGATTATGAGAATTACTGTGAAAAATGTGTCTGGTAGAGGACCAGATAATGCACCTTACTGATTCACAACCCTCTTAAGGCACATCCATTTCAGTTTCTACTTTTCCTTCGCTTGCATGCTCTGTTTGCTCTTCAGTAAAAAATTAAATATTGCAGTGGATAGCAGGCTCTACTATAGCCTAAGCATGTTGTGGGGGTTATCACAACTGATTGCACCGTATCCTTTGATGAAGCAGAAGCTGTGCCTTATGCGGCTCCTCCACAAACATCAAGCTGTACCCACGCGGACATTATTAACAGTTCAAACAAGAAAGCTGGTCTCTTTATAAGACAGGAGGTAGAGGCTACACACAGAAACCACTTGGACAATCATATTTTCTAACAACTCCTATCTGGACAGAAATGAGTCAAAATCTACAACGTGATTTTGTCTAGGACCTGTTTCCGTGATGAGAATGCAACCACATCAAAATCGCAGTAGCAATCCCCATTCTGAGAAAGTCTTTTCTCAAAGGAAACCTTGATCCTTTCAGATGCTCATCACAGACTTCTGATATTGATCACTTTCACTTCCCACAGAGTTGTAAGGGATTGAAAATACTGCCGCAACTTCATTTGTCAGCTACTTCTCCCTTCTATTTGCTACATCTTAATGAATAACTTAATATAAAATAATTATCTGCAGATTGTTCTCTGAACTCCAACTGTTAATTTAAAAGAAGCAAGTACATAAAACCCTCCAGGAGTCCTAAAATACAATCCCTATGTACAGACAGTTATTATTTTTAGACACCTATAAAAACTGGTTTGATTATATGACATGCAAAAAGCTCATTTTCATTCCACATCCCTGTCACATCTGTCACCTAAGTTTGAAGATTTAAGTCACTCTATCCTGCATGTGAAAACCAAAAATGCCATATGTGTGGGGTTTACTCAGGAGCTGAGGGCATGTATGTGAGAAGAGCATAAGTACTTTCAAAACTACATGTGAAAGAAAATTTATAGAAGTCTGCCAGATACCAGGATACCAGTAGAATAATAGATGGTATTAATCATTTTTTCTCATTTTTAGAGCTCATTTTTTGAGAAGCGGGCTCTTGTGCTTCAGAAGTGAAGTTACTGGAAACAGAGTTTACCTGGATTTCTACCAAAATACTATCTATGTAGTCTGAGAAGGGATTACATGCTTTAAATCACTGCCTTGGTAGCCAGTTTTTAATAAAGTTCCAGCTTTGTTTGGAAAGATATTTTTCTGGCTTCTCTTCTCTATCTGCAGCTTTTTTGTAGTGTGGTGTGTGAGGGGAGATGTAGGGAAAATGAAAAGGGCAGTATCTGCTACTGCCACGTGTCTTCCAGCTACTGGAAGGGGTTGGGATCTAGAGAGGAAGAGTCTTTGTAACTCTGCAGCTCACCTTCTACTTCCACAACTCAACAAGCAGGATAAAATCATTAACAACATATCCCTTCTCTTTAAAAGAGTTTTCTGACCCTTTTATCAGTATTATCCAGAAATGGCAAGAACATCAGCTGATGAATTGAGACCTGCAAAGGTCACAGGATGGTATGCTGCAACATTTCTTTCAGAAAGAACTTCTTGGCAATTCTGCATTCAGTAAATATGTGAATATTATCAGAAACAAGCATCAGGTAGTAATTATGCTTCTCATCATAGCCTTGAACTGCTGAAGTTACTGAAAGAAAACCCTCTTCTTGCAATTTAGGGGCAAAAAGTGCCACATAGAAAGCCATCTTCACAGCCACATAGGACAGAGAATTACAGGTGGACTGAAAGTGGGAAAGAACCTCTGAAGATCACCCAGTTCAGCACACTTGACCAAAGCTGTGACAGTTAGGACAGGTTGTTCTGGACCATGCTTAGCTTAGTTTTTAATATCTCTGAGGATGGAGACTCCACAGCTTCTCTGGGTCACGTCTGACGGTGTCCAACTCCCTTGCCAGTAAATGAGATCTTTCTTATTTTTAAATGGGAATTCCTGTTTCTGTCTATTATCTTTCTCTCTCTCACTGGGCTCTACTGAAAAGTAGACTGGCTTCATTTCCTTTACTCACCCCATGATGTCAACCAGAACCCCAAGATCCTTCCTCACCAAGTTGCTCCCCACCAAGAAGTCCCTAGGCTGGTGCCTGCAGTTACTTCTCCCTACAAGTGGGAGACCTTTGCATTTCCCTCTTTTAAACGTCATGAATTCCTGTCAGCCCGTTTCTCCAGGGTGTTGACATCCACCTGAAGGACAGCACAACACTCTGGTGTATCTGCCACCTCTCCCAGATCTGTATAATCTGAAAGCTTGTTGAAGTTGCAATTTGCCATCAGTCCGTCTGATCATTAATGAAGATATCTTTTCAAGCTGATTAATTTTTACCTTTTTTTTTTTTTTAACAGTACAATAACTGATGTCTCTGCCTTTTCTTTAGAGGCTTGCCTATTCACCATAACAAATAGCTTTTCTAGCCCTGCATAAATTCCAATAAATCTAAATTTATGAACTCTAGATTCAGGTCTGATAATCTTCAGACTTCCTTTATGGACTGCAAGAATTCATACTGCACTTATAACATTCAAGGTTATTCAGGAATTGAAAATTGAGCAATGCAGACCTATTACACAATGAACCTTTGATCTGTAAAATCCAACCCAACATGAAATTTTCTTTTTTATGACTTGACTTTAAGATTTACTACAGCTCTGGGTTATTCAAAAATCTCAGGAGGCTGCTCCAATAATTCATTTTGAAATTTTGAACACTGATCCATCAGACACAGAACTAAATTACAGCTCTCTACTAAAGTCAAGCAGGAAAAGAACATCTGGCGTTGAGGACAGAGCTGATCAGCTGTGAGCTTTTCCACTGGGAAACTCATAAACTGAGCTACTAGAGAGTCAGGATGTGTTTCTGTAAGGAAGAAACAATAGGAAATGCTTTCCCTTATTTATTCCTTATAACTATCCCAAAGAACAGCAGTTACATCATACATGTCTTCCCCGGTACAAAAACAAAGCACTGAATAAAAAAAAAAAAAAAAAAAAGAATAATATTAATAAAATGCTTTTAAAATAAACTTGCTGTTGCAGAGGAAAATCAGACCATTTTGTTGTCATTATTGAAGACATCTTGCAACAGGAAAGAACTGCTACCTTGTGAAACTACAAGGAAGCTAAGAGTCACCCACATCCTCTAGTACTGTTACTGTTAACTACCAGTGGAAGTAGCCTGGCTGAAGACTAGACTTGGTTACAGCTCAGTAAAAATTGAGTACATTAACCATGTTCATTCCATAACTGGGTTCATCTCTGAAAACAGAAATACAAAAGTTTATGACTGTGTTCAACACTTGGGAAGGCGACAAATATCTGGAACATACGTCAACAATAAGTGAAAGTTAAGATGCTACTGAAAATAAAAAGAACACCTTCTGGTACAACTCTCAGCTTTCAGCTGAGAGGAACTGAAAATTAGGTTTTCATAATCTCAGAAGATAAAGTGCTATAAAATTTTACTTTTTCAAATCATTATTACAAGGAAGCTATCTGTATTGACCACTATTAAATTGGTCATCAATTCCTTTCCTAAGATCCTGTTATCAGTTTCTTACACTTTCCAAACAACCTTTCAGCATTTGCACTGAAGACTTCCATGCAAATGTTAACCTGTGTTTGAAAAATTGTACCCAGCATAGCCACTTCCAGAAGATGAATGGATTTTTTTTTTTGCTCATTATTAATTGCTAATCTTTTTGAGGCACATCAGTGTGGGCTCAGAACTTCCTCATTGTAGCTTTCTTGCAGAGATTGGCACACCCAGTTTTTGGAAATTTGAGGAACATGCAGTTTGAAAACCTACAGATGGCTTTATCTTGTGTCAAAGCTGAGAATTTTAACTTTACCTAAACTTTCTGAAAGTCTCCCAGATTCTGCATGGGCACTTAAAGATAGCCAGTAACTCTCACTATCAGATACCAGTATATTTCAACTCCCCCCCTAAACCAACAGTTTACAAGTGGATAACTGAAAAAAGAAAAATACACATGGACAGACTTTCTTAACTGGTGTTTTTTGAGCTGAAGATTGTAAACCAGAAGACTAAGAAATAGAATCTGTTGTCAGAAAATGTACATAGGTTTAAAAAAAGGTATCTGAAAACAAACAAAAATAAAATAGGGAAAACTGGTGGACTGGAAAGATACACTGTGATGATGACAGAAATGAAGGCTGATAAATGAGTTTTTCAGGAATTTGATCACCTCAAAGAGAAAAGTATTCTGTTCCTTTGTTCCAAATGATGACAGTTCACAATCTCATCCTCCAGATCCAACTGTAACAATCAATCTATAACTGGATCACAGAAGTAGATATGCACTCCCTAGTCTAAGGTAACACTTGGGAAAAAGATGGCAGCGTATCAGCTCCTCCCACTATCTGTGCTTTTAAAAATACTAAATAAAGTGTCATGCTTCCTAGCTGTTTATTATCTTCACATGCAGTTTCAAGGAATCATTTCACTTTAATGTCATTTCAGATTGTCATTTGCATTTCAATTTTGTTTTCTTTTGCAAAATGCAGCATGGCTACGATCCTTCATATCTCAACCTTCCTGAACTGGGAACATCTTTTCTTTCTCACCAAATAAATCAAATATTCAACTGAAGTTGAGTATCATCAGCAAGTTTCTTTTCCACACAACTGTAGTGACACAAAAGCAGCAGAACTTGCTCTGCAAACATGAGAGAATTAATCATAGAGAAAGGTTTTCAAAAAGATAGGCAGTATTTGTGGAAATCTGTATTTAGATCCTGGTTAGCTATTCAGAATATTGTCATGACAAAGTGACTGAGTTTTAAGAAGAGGGCTGTCATTATCAAGCTGCCAATCCACTCCTGGTGTGCCACTGCCAATCATATCGGAATGGAGAAGTTGGTGGGGAAGGTAATTCAGAGGGTGGTTGATGCCATTTAAAAGGCTTTTTCTTCAATCTACAAATGATGGATATGGAAGGTTATAGCAGGTTCCCTTGCATCATCTGTGTCTCAGCTGCTACTCAGACATGTCCTATCTTTGTTTTCCCAGCCTCTTTCAGCTCTGTATCAACAGAATATGCTATTTCTTTATCACACTTCAGCTTCTTCTGAATCATTTTGGACCTATCACTGTCATTTGCCAGTATGGAAGGATGTTCAGTGCCAAGATTTCCCCCCAGCTCTTGCTTGGCCAAAGGCATGCAAGATGACAAGCACATTTCTGGAGCTGATCCTACCGAAATGAACTGCATCTCCGTTGCACTTTGGAAACATTGGCTCCTAGTCCTAAAAGTACATTCTGGCAATCATGATTGCCTACATCTGCTATCACCACCAGTCATCTGCTCAGCAGTGGTGGGAGTACATGGGCAGGCTACCTCTCCTGGGTGCCAAAGTCATTTCCATCCCTTTCACCCTCTACATGTTCATTACAGCAGCAGGGTAGAAAGCTGGGGCCAATGGAAATGGTCCCACTGCCACAACTAGTGCCTGTGGCTCAGCTTCTCAATTCTGAGTGAAGCAATGCACAATCTGAGGCAGTTGATTTCTTTCATTTTGCTTTCTGTATGATATTATTTATTCACTGAATTGGAAAGCAAGGCAGTATTTTATAGATCATTTCTTGTCTGAGCCTCAGCTTTCTGCACCTTGCCTTCTGTGCAACAGCAATTCTCCTCTCCCAGCCTCAGCTCTATTCCCACCAACCCACAACCCTCCCATAAGTCTTCTTTCTCATAACAGCCTTAAGTCCACAAATCCCTTTTCTGCTGATGAAAGGATAATTTAAGGTTTTGTAAACAACGAATAACTGAGAAGACTGCTAAAATTTACTTAATAGGAAACAAATATTTGAACTGTTTTCAGGTGGTATTAGATACAAAAATCGCTGTTGTAGTGCATACCAGCAGAAACTCTGCTTCAGGAATGTGTTCTCTTTCTGTTGTGGAGATGGGGAAGGGATGAGCTATGAGGAAAAAGCTATGAAACCTAGGTACGTGGACTGAAATAAGATGGAGGTGCAATGGGAGCCGGGGCCTTGGTCACTCATGCCACTGCTTCTATCAGACTGACTGTTTGCATGAGCTTCTTCAAAGTACATGCAATGACACAGTGACGTAGTGACGAGCCCATCCTGACTTGCATTGCATACAGATGTGTGTGTTTACCCTCCTGCTGTCATTAAAACCTCCTACAAGGACTGCACGCTGTTAAGAGGGTGGTGTCATGGCAAGAGTGGCTCCAAGCATTTGCTGCAGCCTTTCTTGGAAATGTCATGTGTTAAGGAAATAACCAGGCACAAGCTGCTGACCACAGGTACTTGAAAGAAGAATGAGATTCTTGGTTCCAGTTCATTCTCAGGCAAAAATTCAGCCAAGGAACCCTATGCAGGCTCACATCAACTGCTCCATGTCCTCCTCACCCATACCAACTGCTTACCCTCTTTTCTACAAAGTTAATGACTTTTGCACAGAAAGGAGGCAGGTTCCAAGAATCCCTAATGCACTGAGGGTTTTAACCCTGGTCCAAAAGATACCAGGATGGTGCACCTTTCAACACAGACAGGGACAGTCATCTGTCCTGGGCCTGCTTGTGAGTCAACCTCAGCCACTGCTGTCCCCTATACAAATATCCTTACCAAGATCAAGAAGCAACAAGTGCTGCCTCACAAGGGCACACAGTTTCCAGTGAAACTAGCTCAGAACAAAGACAACTGGCAGTGCCACATTGCTGCCAAACCTCTGGTTGCAGCTAGGCAGCAGGTACAGAAAACTTTTGATGGTAAAATTAAGCACAGGAGCTTCGGCATTCTCACAAAGATATCTGAAAGGATGTATCCAACATTAGGGATGTGTAGAGGTTATAAGTGAGGATTTTTCAGGGCAAAAATGCAAGATATAATAAGCAAAAAATGTCTATGGCTTAGTTAGCCATTAATTCTGGAAAAAAGTTCCCAATCCTGACAAGGTAAAATTCTTCCACTTCTTCAAGACAGCTTTAATCCAGCAGAAGTAAAATCATACATGAACAGACTGAAAATATGATGTCATCTCACATTGAACTCTAAAAAATCCCTGCATTTGTAATTTCCATTATGACTCAAGTCAGGCTGGGGTCAATTTATTTGCTGTTTAACACTCTGCATGGGTTACAGGCTATGGGATTTTCTTCCACCTTTTGCATTAGTTGTAAGGAGGAGGACACTGAACCTTAAATGCAAATGACTCTAGACATAGCTATGCTGTAAACCATGGGCAGGTTAAGTGGCATCACTTCCTTGAATTTACACAAATCCATCAAAATCTAAATGGATGACTTAAAGGTACTGAAACCACTACCATTGTTTAAATTCTTATGAGCTTGCATTTCTAGCTAAAGAAATTCTACTGATATTTTTGTTTTCCTATGCTGTACATCTCTTTGAACTCTACATCTACACACCCCTGTGTATCAATTATTTGGCTTCTATAATTCTGTTTCTGTTTTAAAACTAACCTATGCTCAAAGAGAATGGCTCATGAAGTCTATGGGGAATTTTAGGTAGGAGGAAATACTCAATATCCTTACAGCAAGTATTTAACATCTCATCACCTTTGGCTCATTTGTTTACCGCAGCATTTTAAATGCATATCTGTTCAATGAAATAATTCTCAGTTGTAGCTATCAGGGATAAAAAAAAAGTACAATCAGTCCAAAAAACAAAATTGAGAGATCTTCCCCACAAAACCATACTAAAACTTGAAGGTTAGCAGCCTTAAAAAAGCTGTTTTCCAATGTAGATGATATTCAGGCAATGCTAGCTGTTGGCAGTGCAAAGAAAGAGAAAACACATTACTATATTGTTCCCTCAGATCTAAAAAACAGCTCCTTCTGAAATTATTGAGAGATATACAGATTCAAACACTATGAGATACTACAGTCTCTTTAAGACAGTAATATATAATTCATCACCGTATTGCTTACATCTACCCATGCAAAACGCCCACTGGATCAGGCTCTCCCACACATAAAAATATTTAACTAGGTAAGACTTTCCTCATCAACTGAAACCATAAAGCTTTAATTCAAGGTTCAAACTCAAACCCACCTTCCTCACTCTTTCATATACACAAAAAGCAAACAAGTGACTAAAAAGACAGTTAGTGTGCCAGCCCCTGGAAACCATGGAGACTTCTGCAATGAGTCTGTAAGCTTACATGATGAACCTCAAATCAAAAAAGAAATTATGTAACACTCCCAACCCCCCCAAAAAAGTACTGTCTACATCCATTGCAACTACTTGTGTTTTTTTTCTCCACCCTTATCCACAACCTGCTCATTTTTGTCTTTACTAAATGGGTGTCACTCAATTTGATGGAAAGTTTTTAGTATGAGGAATAAAAATCTCTGGATGCCATTTTTAGGTTGTGTGGTATCAAACAGAGTATCTAGCTTCACTGTGAAGTTATGGCTTTATTTCCTTCCCTTAGGATGCTGTGGATTTATTTATTTATTTTCTGCGTGTATGTTAACATTATTGTTTTGTAATAATAATAAAAAAAGAATGAAAATAAAGGTAAATCAGGTTGGAGGGTTTTTGTCATTCAGTAACATAAATACATTTCATGTTCTGTGAATAGAGAAATAACCTACAATGTTACTAACTGCTTACCTAATAAACTATAATGTTATTTACTCAAGGTTATTCTGGACCATAATAAGCTAATGCATCCTTTTAAGAGCTGAGTAACGAATTGGCACCAGAACGCAGCAGTATTATTTTATGTAATAAGTATTTAGCACTGTCAGCCTACAGGCTGAAGAAGATGCCTCTTCCCCTGTGGTGATCATCTTACACAGCGAGTGCATCTTCCTGCAAGGTGTGGTTGAGTGAGGAAAGGCTTCTGCTATGCAGCAGCCCCACCCCACCTGTGCTGCTCAGCACAACATTGTTTCAGCAGCCAGAAATTTCTATGGGACTGAAACTGAACACCAGTTTCCTCCCTTAGTGTACCTTCAAGAAATCCTTACTGGTTCAGGTCACACAATCACAAAGAATCACAGAATTACTGGGTTTGGAAGGGATCTGAAGAGATCACCAAAGTCCAACTCCATTCTAATGCAGGGACCCTGCAACAGGTTGCTCAGATAGGCGTCCATATGGGTACAAATATCTCCATAGAAGGAGACTTTTCCCCAAGTGGATGGTCAGGAAAATTTCCTCTTCTCTCTTAAAACCTTACAGAGACATTCAGGGGCTCATGATGAAAAGGAATCATGGTTCAGCAACATCAAGCACATCTCACACCTAGAGAAGGACTATCTATTTCTTCCAGATTCTTCATACCTAACAGAGTTAGAGTGATTTAAAGGAAACACTGGAAAAAATTAAATGGTTAACAATCAAAATACAACAGGCATCTTTTGATGGTAAAGTATTTGATCATAATAAACCAAGGATCTGCAATTACGTCAGAGGAAGAAGGAAGCCAAGAGGCAGCTTTCCTTGGAAAGAACACTGATATCCCTACATCTTCCTAATAGAAATGACAGACGAGACATTCATAATACAGCATTTTTTTACCACTCTTTTACCAGGACATTTATGAATGCCTGATAGAGCTGGATCAATATTTTGAGTTAGTAGAAAATTTGATTCCTTTGAAACTTAGTATTTCAGCTAGGTTAAATGACTGATAGCTAGGAATTAGAAGAATAACCTAGGTACCTGTTCAGAACAAAAAAGAAACAATTCTGAAAGAGAGCTGTTTTATTTTTATCATTCAAAGCTGTAGCAGACTGGTATGATTACAGATTTCAATTAGACAAAGTCATATGTGAAATCTTTATATATATGTATTAATCAAAATGGAAAAATGTATCAGAGAATATGGTGATTTACTATTCATCTGAAGCCTTTAAATAGAGACTGGATATATTTCTAAAAGGTATATTCTTATTTAAACAGAAAACAGGCTGGAAGTGACAGAATGATATTTTTTTGACTGTTAATATTCCTGAGATCTCTAGATCTCACAGCAGTCCAGTTTGGTTTCAGAAGCTACAGCTCTATAAAATATGGCATGGAATCTGCCCCTCGTTTTTCCCCCTCTCAACCAACCAAAAGAGTACAAGAGGATCCTTCTGAAAAATGGATAGGTATTTCTGCTTTCCATTTTTGTTTCTGGTGAAGAAATTTCTCCCAAATTGTTGCTTTCCCATCAGTAACAGCATTCCAAGACGCATTTCATAGTCAACCGCTCCATGAACAGAAAACCTGACTTGATGCATGTAATACACCACTTCCTCCTTTATCCTTTACATATTATTTCTGGAATTATTCCCTTTAATGCCTTTACATGCAACCCAAGCAACAAAAAAACTTTACATGCAACTTACATGCAACAAAAAAAAAATTCCACAGAACCCTACAGTACTTGGTGCAAGAACAGGTTATGTACTAATCCACTTAGATACACTCACTCACGACATTTTAGTCTTACCTATAGTGACAATGGTTGCCCCACACAGCATCCCACAGTTTTTTACATTACATCTGGTCTATATCATTTACATCTGTTGTATTCCAGTCCTTGTTAACATACTTGAAATGATGCATCAACCAAGATGATGCTTGAAAAGCTGAAGTTCTGCTACTGTATTACATCCATCTGTAACCAGGGATTTCACACACACATAGATACATGTATGTGAGATAAGAAATGCAACAAAGATTGCACCAGGAAACCACCAGGTGTGGATTACACAATTCCTTAATTGATAATCATTTAAAATACTTGCAGTTCACACCTTCATTTTAATTAAACCTTTAACGAGCATTTAATTTTGGGAACAGGGACATTCTGTTGGTTACTGAAGCCTGCATTAGTGAGCTGCAATGGCACCTCCACATTCACAAGCACATGCTCTCATAAAACTGGCTTTGCCTGCATTTTTGTGCTATTCATCATGGAATCAACAGGCAAAAAGCAGTTGGTTCTCACTGAACCCCAAGCATCACAACTAAATCACTGCAGGTCTGTTTGCAGTGGCATTGCAAGGGAGCACAGTGACACAACAGATTCACCAGAACACAGTACCTGGTCAGTAGCGGGAATCGACTCCCATCTACGCTTCAGCAAGTACAGAGATTTCCGGCTCATGATTTTGAATCTGCTCTACAGGCTTTTCACTCTCAAGAAAAAGGCTTCTTCCAAACCACTGCCGAGAACCTTATTTCTGACTCCTCTGCTTCATGGCTGTAGATAGGAGAGCTCCCCGACGTACAGAAGTTCAGTAATCTGCAGGGTTCAGATTAGTTTTGCCCAAGCTTCCTCTGTTTCTTTAAAGCATCCGTCTCCTTACAGTGCCATGACAAAGGGAATCAGGCGCGATAGTGAAAAGCCTAGCTTTCACTGACGAATTACCTCGCAGAAGCATGAAGTAGGTAGACAACACCAGACGCACTCAATCTGAAAATAGCTGTTGCTTAGGAACTGGAGGGGTAAAACGCAGCACCTCAGATATATAATTGAGAGCTTTTTACATTTAAAGAGAATTAAAAACACTGGACCTCTCTGTTTCTCTCCTGATCACCATCTCTTTATGATGCTGGAAGAACGATCACTCGATTCCACTGAATACTGGGGCTACGCCTACATCTTCAGCAAGCCAAACAAGGCTTGATGACAGAGCAGCAAACAACTCCCATGCATTCAAGGTCCCTTGAAAACCTCTGCAGAAAAGTGTATTGTGGATGCCACTTGAAATACCATTGAATAATTAAAATACAGTTTGCCTACTTGCCAAGAATTGATTCTAGTAGTCACATTTCCTTTTTACATATACTGACGTTAGAAATAAGCATGGATATTTTCCCCTCACATAAGTTAGATGACATGGTTTTACAGATCATGTGAATATATTTATTCTTTAGGTGAGGTAAACATTCCTAAACATGTAAGAAATTTTTGAACTTGGAATTCTAGTTTTGAAGTTTCGATCATGGATCTCAATCTGTATTAATCTTAAAATCTAAGCATGGAACATAATAAAATTCACTTTGCACTTTCTGCATGATATCACATCTAGAATCATAGGTCACAGAATCACAAGGTTGGAAAGGACCTACAAGATTATCTAGTTCAACCATCCACCCATTACCATTGCTACCACAGGCTACTAAGCCATATCTCATAGTTCCTCATCCAGATGCCTCTTGAACACTGCCAGGGATGGCGACTCCACCCCCTCCCTGGGCAGGACATTCCAGTGCCTGACTGCTCTCTGAGGGGAAGAGTTTTTCTTTACGCCCAATCTAAACCTCCTTTGGTACATCTTGTGGCCATTTCCTCAGGTCCTGTTTGTTGCCTGGGAGAAGAGGTCAAAACCCTCCTCATCATAACCTCCTTTCAGGAAGTTGTAGAGTGCAATGAGGTCTCCCCTGAGCCTCCTCTTCTCCAGACTAAGATAGTAAGTTCTAGACTAAGATAATAAGTTCAGACTAGATAATAAGCTCTTTGAGGGAAGAATTTACAGCAGGAAATGTTATTTCTAGAGATTAAAAAATGAAAGAATGAATGAAGAGGTAGGTACCTTCATTTACTCTTCATAAATCAACATGTAATTCATGCTAGTAACAAGAGCTTTAAAGAAAAGTTATTCCAACTGAAAACGAAAACACATGTTTATAACTATACAAGGACTGCTCTGAAAGTAATGCCTCCTATTTTACTATATTGGCTCATGATGTCAGAGGTGGATGTTGGTGTTATGACAGTAGAGGTTGAACCTTCCCACCAATATCCTGTTACATTTTGTTGCTGCATGGCAGATGGCAGCAGAGAGGCAGTCTAACAAAATTCCATCTGACATGGAATTGCATATGAAGCAAAGGTATAGCACTGAATTCCTCCATACGGAAAAAATGGAAGCCAGTGACATTCATCAATGCTTCCTGAATGTTTGTGGAGACCAAACGGTGGATGTGAGCACAGTGAGGTGGTGGGCAGTGTGTTTTAGCAGTGGCAACAGTAATGTGAAAGACAAACCATGTTTCAGGCAGCCACACACAGCTGTCATACCATGAAATAAGGAGAGTCTTGATCATCTTTATCCACTTGAATTGGGAGATTACAACCAGGGAACGACATACAGAGTGGAATATCAGCTTCAGTGTATTGGAAATGATGTTGGCAACATTGGAATATAACAAAGCTTGTTCCTGGTAGAGGCCCCATGAGTCACCCATGCTCACACAAGAAAGAAAGAACACCACATGCGATGCTGAAGGTGGTAGTTTCCTGGATCACAGCATTAACTGGTAACCACTTCTAGTTGGAGACAAAGAGCAGTCCATGGTGTGGCAACATGAGTACTCCCCATCCAATAAGAAGTTCAAGACATAGTCCTTGGTGGGTAAAGTGACACCCACTGTTTTCAAGGATAGGAAAGGGTTGATCCTTTTGGATTTCCTGGAAACCTTACAAACTATCAGCTCTGACACTAAGCTGACAACTCAAACTTTCAGAGTCAGGTCAGAGAAGAAGACGACCCTTCTCTTGCAACATGATAACACCAGGCCCCATACCAGTTTGAAGACCACAGAGCACAGTGCCAATCTTGGCTGGACTCTCCTACCGCACACACTACATAGTCTAGATTTGGTGCCTTATGACTTCTGCCTTTTGGAAATGATGAAAAATGGACTGTGTGAGCAACATTTTCCTAGCAATGACTCTGTCATAGAAGCTGTGAAATAGTGTGTCGCTTCTTCTGGTGCAGATTTTTATGAGCATGATGTGAAGGCTCTTGTTCATCACTGGCAAAAAATGCATACATAATGGCAGTGACTACTCAGTTGGAAAACTGAGTTTTGTAGCTTTTTATTTGCACTATCTAATAGTGTTATTGTGCTCTTTGTATCTGATACAGTTTCCACAGAAATAAGTAGGAGGCATTACTTTCAGAGTGATATCTGTACTTATGTGCATAACCTATAGTGGACTGAGTGAACTGCTGGTGTGGAAGTCAGGAGCAAGTTAAAACACTATAAAGACAGCCTTTTACTTGTCCCATACTCTCTACTGAATTACGGATGCTTATCAGGAGACAAACTCCTGAAAACAGAAATTCCCATAAGACTAAGACTATCTGATATCCAGTGTTACATGTAAATTTTTCAGTTTGCTTTTAACTCCTACAAGCAGAAAAAGGAACATACTTTCCAAATGGTTCATTAAGAACTATGACATGCACTGGAATAGTTTCCTCTTATGTTTCAAACATGAATCATAGAAAATCTACTAGTTCTACAACAAATCTTGACAGGACTAGAGTTTTATTTAATGAGTCTAGGTAGAATAATCTGATGAGTTTATATCAGGATTTTAGCTTTATATTATGGTAACCCAGTGGTTCTACTTCCTTTCAAGTGACATTGTTAATACACACACAGGAGGCTTCCTAAGATCTATCTTCCCACTTTTCTCTTAAGATTTAAAGGATCACTGCAGGACAAGAGAAGTCAAACCCCCTTTCTTCCCCTCTTGTAACTTCCCCAGTCACTGGCCAATGAACACCTCTCTTTCCAAGTCCCATTTTTCTGCTGGAGGAAAGCCCCTCAGACCTAGGGAAACTCACAAGCAACCATGTGGCAGTTCCCACAGGCAATTTCCAGTCCATCTTTAAAGAAGACTATTTATCTTAATTTTTAAATAGGACCTTGTTTAACAAAGGGTAAATTTATTAAGGATAGAAATTGAAAACAATGCAACTGAATCACAAAAGGATTAAACCTCCAGTCTTTTATGTTGAAAGTAAAAATCAGATTCTCCTCAACTTTTTCTCACCTTCAAAGGAATTATGTTTAACACTGTTGCTATCATAAGACAGTTTTCACAATCCTATTAGCATTTCAAAGTCCCTGAACATTTCTGTAGTATAGACTGATTGGTAGATTTACAACATTCTTTCAAGATTTATAATACTTTCTAGAAATTTGGAAAGCACCCACACATGGAAAAAAATGAAATAAAAAAGCTCAGAAAAATAACTTGATCAAAATTATGTACTTAAAGATGAATATCTGTGGAGATTTTCATAGAATCACAGAATGGTAAGAGGATCGACCTACCTCAAAGATCATCTAGTTCCAATCCCCTCACTTAAGACACAATTGACAACTAATAATCAGGCATTAGATCAGATTACCCAGGGCCCCATCCAACCTGGCCTTGAACACCTTCAGAAATGAGGCATCCACAACCTCTCTGGGCAAGCTGTTCCAAAACCTCACCACCCTTTCACCAAAAAGTTCCCACTCCAAATCTAAATCTCCTCTCTGAGTCTAAAACTGTTCTCCCTTGTCCTGTCACTATCTACCTGTGTAAAAAGTTTATTTTCCTCCTGCAGTTTTCTCCAGCTTTGAAGGAACACACTTTCAGGGGGTCCAATGACTTTACAGTTTTGGAAAGTTCTCAAATAACTGAATAGGATTTTCTGAAATTTCTATCTTTCCATCGACAACTAAATTGCTGTTACCTGAAAAATCAGATCTTAATCCGTTTTACATTGTATAACAAATACTAAACATTCTGCAAATTTCAAGATGGATTTGAAATAAGTTATGAGGCAGAAGCCTAAAAACCTTAGGAAAAAAAGGGAGAATTCTATAATAATAAGGACAAGAAATAAAAAGACAGCTTAGTGAAAGAGCTCTGCATTGGAAATAGCAAAGCTTGTATATTAACAAAACAAGCAGCAGCTTTCAGATTAACATATGATATTTTGTCAATAAAAAGGTAGCTTATCCAGTGATTTTTGCAAAGGAGAATATGAAGGATGCTCCAAAAACTACCCTACTGAAATTAAGGCTGCAAATAGCAGGTAGTTTCATAGCAGCAGGGCTTCTTTATTATCAATTTAGACTTAGATATTCACAAATTTTTCATTTGATAGAAAAGTCAATCTAAAATACAGAAGCCCTAATAGCATATGTATATGTATATAATTTCAGTACCAAATGTGAGACACTGCTTTTCCCAAGCATGAAAATTCATGAGTATCATATTAAAAGTAGTATCTCCCTTGCAGTACTTTTAATTCTACAGATAAGTGCAAAGAGTTTGATGTGATGCTATTAACCCTAATAGCATAACTTCCTTTCACAGTGAGTCAACAGTAAACCAGTAGCTACACATAGTTTCTCCCCACCTCCCTGTACAGTTCTAACACCATTAATCCCTTTATTACGGAACAAGATGAGAAGGTCAACCAAGTTTTACAAATTTGTCAGTTTTTTTTGAAAGAACACACACTATTTAAAATAGCATTTCACTGCATTGCTATCCTGATGAAGACAGCAGGGTAAGTAATGCTTTTTCAGCACATCTAATCCATCTTTCTGATACTAAAATAAACTTCTTTCTGTTGGAATACTCAGCTCTACTTGGTTCAACCGCTTGGACTAGAGCTCAGAAATTACAGTGGAGAAAGCTATCACAGTTTTATGCTTTCTTCTACGTGTTCAATCCTTCACGTACTTATAAAATGAAAAATTTTGTCAAATGTACAAAGAAAACCTGCTGTAATACCTCAAACTTACAAAAATAAATAGACAATATCAAGTAACTGACCTGTGATCCTCTGGGTCCTCGTTTGTGATCCCATTCAGAATGTCCCATGAGCTAAAAATAAAACACAAAGAAAAGCACAGGTAAGCGATACATTGCACCGATTTGCTTTAGTTGAAACATTCATGCTTTGATGTCTATTAAAAATTTCCATTGGGAAAAAAAGCAAAACAAAACATTTTCGCTTTTATGCTTTAATTCACATAGCCTTTAGCTTCATATTGAGAGTGAGATATCTTGGGAAGTGTCAACTGAAACTTTGTACCCGTATGGTCAGAGCCAAATCACATCAAGCATCACCATGAGCATGACACTTCTCATGCCAATAGCTGTCAGATTCAGTATTAGCCAAATGTTTGCAATCAAACTAGCAAAAGGAGAGCTGATATATCAATGAGATCACCAAAGTCAGTGGACACTTGGTTAAGTAGCAGCGCATTTTTTTATACCAGGTGTAAAAGTCAGTGACAGTTTTAATTTTGTCTCACCACAGAACTATTCTAGAACTCTCACGGTAATAAATGAGTAGAGGGTAAGTTGGGAGTCATCGCACAAAAGAGAGAAGTAAAGAGAGAGTATAGAGATGATGGATTCTTGTGGAAATTATGAAGATGTGTGACGGTAGTACGCGGTTCTTGAGTTAGAGAAGCATTAATTAAAGCCCAACTTAAGCTCTCAAATCCTCTGCAAAGCACCTCAGCAGGCTGTGTTGTGAAAAGTATTCAGGCATAAGATTGTGTAAGATGGATCCCAAAAGAAAAGTGTCTTCATCTTTTTCTATTATACTTCATACACTTTTATACACTTCATAATGATGTCAGGGGGAAATTTTTTACTGAGAGAGTGGTGAGGTGTTGGAACAAGTTGCCCAGTAAGACTGTGGATGCCCCATCCCTGAAGGTGTCCAAGGTCAGGTTGGATGGGGCCCTGGACAATCCGATCTAGTACTTGATCTGACATCTGGCAGCCCTGCCTGTGGCTGGGAGGTGGGACTTGATCCTTGAGGTCCCTTCCAACCCAAGCCAGTCTATGATTCTATGATAACTGTATGCTAAGACAGACACTCACTCTTTCTCTAATCAACATACAATTTGCATATATCTGTTCTTTTCATACGTGTCATGCTGGGGGAACAGAAAAGAGGATAGAGGATATGCAGTAGGCTTCACTGCTGCTTTATGTACCTGCAGGTTGTATGCAAATGTGAACTAGTGACACCAAAGCTATTCTCAAACCTGCCAGAAAACCCAGGAAAGCCCCTTTGAGGAACCATGCACAGTTTAATGCTGCTCAAGCTGCACAGCACACAGGTTCTACTTCTCAGTGCTCTGCTAACACATTTGCCAGCCCAGGAGCATATTGCTCCACAACTGTCTAGGTGTCTCTTCTAGCTAAGTTTTGCCTTACCCGTAAAAGCACAGCTTCATGCAAATATGAAAATATGATGATGAAAACAGGAGGGTTAATGTGACATTCAATGACTTAAAATTGTAAGCATTTTCTTATTCCTTTCCCCTCCTCAAAATTCCATGCTAAATGAAATGCCTTCTCTCACATTAGTAGTAGACAATGAGATTTACAACCTGTGCTTATTGCAAAAGATGTATCCTGGAACAAAAGAGACAAGAGACACTTCTGAAAAGGGAGGAAAGGCAGAGACATCTCATATGAAATCTGTATCTTCTCCATGAACTGTTTCTAGTCATCTTTTTCTTCTTTTCTGTAAATTACTACTTATAATTGCCTACTCCTGTAATTGGAAACAAACTACCCACACAGGTAAGTATCAAAGATCAGAAGTGTCATGCTTTTTAACAAAAAACTGATACAGCCTTATGACTGACTGTTTTTTAATGCAATTATTTTCCTTTCCCATATTCTGTTGGTGGAAATACTGCCTGTGGCAGGTTTCCTGACTGTTTCTCCATACTACAGTGTTTGTTCATTTCTGTATTAAACAGAGCTTTTATGTTTATGAAAGCTGGCCTCATGGTAAATGCTTGGTATGGAAATGATACAAGAGATGCCTCCAGCAAAAGCTACATACCTCACAGAATCTCTGCTCAAACCTTCATACCTATGCTGCCTCTGTCTCTTACACTTCTGTACCAAAATTTTTTCTGTTTCAACTCCTCAGCCCTCACACCTTCAGGGGAAATGGTCTCAATTTTCTTCATTCGCTTGGCTGAATAAAAAATAATTTGTCATGAAGCTTACCACCTGCTACTTCCAGTATAAGGGATATCTTTACTAACAATGTCTTAACAGTGAACTTAACACAAAAAACACAGGTGTCATTTCACAGTTAAGAAAAAAGGCATAATGCTACAGGTCTGTCGTTGTGGTTCTCCAGGTCTTACAGACACCTGGAAGCACACAGTACACCCTCATAAAACAATGTACCATCAGATCTCATGGCAAGATTTTTTATGCTCTTCTCCTCACCAACTCTACAGTCTACTGAAGAGCAATGGATGGCCTAACAAACATCAACAAATTTAAGCAACACAATCAAATGTCAAGCTCAGCTATCATTCCCACTAGAGAATAGGTAAGGTTGCTGCCAGTTCAGCCAACCCCAGGGAACCAGGTAGAGGTTGCTACCTGTGATCACCACCAACCCTCAAGCTCACATCCAGTCCTCTGCAACATGCAGTCACCTCAAGCACAGCTTGGTCACCCAGTTCCTCAATCGCAGCCTGGTGCTCTATGTCTCTGACAGCCCCTGGAGCACTGTCCTGCAATTCCTTGGCCCTACTATCACTCTCTGTTGTGCCCCACTACTACTTCTGTGTCTTTCAAGGGCCCTTTGGCCAGGTCTGATAAGGCAGCTAAGATACATTTTACCACCTCTAACAACTAGTCCTTTCTCCACTTTCCAGCATTTAACTACCAAAACCACTTACTGAAGAAAGGACAGTCACGAATGAGGAAACCAGTGACAAATGTGCTGGGACCAGCAGAGTGACCCCTTACTTATTCTGGCAATGAATCTGAATCTGTTTTATTTGCAAACTGCTAACTTCTCATAGCAGATGACACAAACCATATTTCATTTAATTTCTCCACAAAAGTGTCTTAGTGGAATCAGATGTGTTTGTATTTTTGCTGATAGATCCATTGCCTCTAGTGTAAAAGAATTTCAACATCATTGTTCTCTCTTTGCATATGTTCCCTCTTTCATGTGCTATGCTAGTAGCCTCTACTGAATTACCCTCTGGTTGTTACCTGCTAAAATGGAGAACAAAAGGAAGCAAAAGAAGAGTGGTAGCATGCTCTGAGCCCTTGTCAATCCTAAACAGTTCTCATGTGCAGTAAGAAAACATATGACTCTATAAAGTCAACGTTTTTCCTCCAATTTTTATAATCTACTGAAACTTACTTGACTTTAAAATACATTTCTTCCTCACAATCAAGAAAACAAGGTTTCAACCCATGCTAGAATGTTCTCAGCAAATCTGCAGTGATCCACAGTAACCAAGGATTGAAGGAGAAAAAAAAAAAAGAAGAAGAAGAAGAATATACTTACAGAATGGCTCAATCTTTTTGACAGAAAACAAACACAAAACTATTGCAACAAAATCCAGGTCAGGACAACAACCTACACAGGGACAACTGCATTGGTATGACACCTCAACAAGCCACACTGTGCTAAACAAATCATGGAATCACATGGGTTGGAAGGGACTTCTGGGAAGGTAGTTCAACCCCACTACTAAAGCAGGTTCCCTAGAGTGGATTACACAGGAAAGCATCCCAGCAGGTTTTCAGTATCTCCAGAGGAGTCTCCATGACCTCCCTAGGCAGTCTATTCCAGTGCTTTGTTACCCTCAAAATACCCTAACGGTCAGACAGAACTTGCTGTGTTCCAGTTTCTGTCCATTGCCCCTTTTTCTGCTGCTGGGCACCACTGAAAAGAAGCTGGTATCAACAACTTAACTCCCCCCCCCCATTAGATTTATAAGCATTGATAGATGCCCCCTCAGCCTTCTCTTCACCAGTCTGAACAGCCCCAGGTCTCTCAGCCTTTCCTCAGAAGGGAGATGCTCCAGGCCCCTCATCATCTTTGTGGCCCTCTGCTGTCCTCTCTTCAGAAGATCTCTGTCCTTCTTGAACAGAGAAGCCCAGAACTAGACTCCAGACATGGCCTCACCAATGTAGAGAAGAGGTAGAGGATCCCCTCCCTTGATGCTCTTTTTAATGCACCCTGGGATACCATTGGCCTTCCTGGTCACAACAGCACACTGTCAGCTCATGGCCAACTTGTTATCCACCAGAACATCCAGGTCTTTCTCCACAGAGCTCCTTTGCAGCTCCTTTCCCTAACTTGTACTAATGCATGCAGTTATTCCTCCCCAGGTGCAGGATCCTACACGTGCCTTTGTTGAATTTCATCAGGTCCCTCTCTACCCAACTTTGCAGCCTGTCCAGCCGAATGGCAGCACAGCCTTCTAATTTGTTAGCCGTAATAACAACAGTCAGAAACAGAGAGAATGCACATAAAATACTTGAGTCAGAGTCAACCTTCTGAAAACGGAACATGAGGAAAAAATATTTAATTGGCGTGGGCTAGAAAACAGAGAGGCAGACGTAAAAGTGCATTTGGAAGTAAAAGGATTTATGTTTATCGCTAACAGAAGGGTTTGTTCCAGACCCTTCAATTTCCTCTCAAAACTACTAGGAATTGATTTGGTTTAGAGTCATGGTAAATGACTTCAGATTACCCAATTACTGACCATACTGCTGGACTTAAGCACACCAGAAACAGAAAAGGTAAGATAAAACCCAAATCAAACTCACATACCCTGACATGAAGTCTATCTTGCTCAGAAGGCAAGCATCTATTATGAATTTCATCCAAAACTACGCTGGAAGCCTAGATGTAGTTCTAACACTTAAAGAGGAAGGCAGCTTTCAATAGCATGAACAACTCTTGCATGTTTAAGAATGTTTAAAAAGATGGGCTCCGTGGAAGCTAGCTAGCTCATACTACCATACAAAATGGTTAATGGGTCTGTAGGGAAAACGGCCTCTCTCCCTCTCCCAGATCAACCAGGCGTGAGGGTCAGGAATGGAGGAGGGCAGGAATGGGAAGACCCTAAAATCAAAATCATAGCCATAGAGAGAAAATGAGATGTGAAACAGACCTAGTTCACTCTCAATATTTAAGGTGATTCCCTGTGCACTACAACACAGTTTTTGTTTTTTTTTTTTTTTTTTTCTATAAACACTATGAAGTCTCCAGACTTTGTAGCTGTAAAACTAAATTTTGCATGTAAATCAGATGTACACTAACGAAATTATAGCTTAAAAAGAATAACGAAAAGTACGCGGGGCTGAGATACCTGTGCTAAAGTAGAAAAATTAGCATCTTTGGTTCGGGTCTCATATCTCTTAGTGCACTTCTTCTCCTGTTCGGTGATCTAGTGAAAGTCCCAGCATATGATTACATAAAATTCTCAACTTTCATTAAAATTCATAAGCCATATTTCTAACCCTCCTGAGTATTAGAGACCTGCAGGCAAATGTGAGCTACACAAACTGCAAAAGATCTGAATAAATAAAAAGACAAAGTGAAGAATGACAAGTCAAATCTAAACTAACAGTTTTTTATGTCTTGTTTTTGTCTTCATTGTCTTTCCTGGCCTTGGTTTTGATTTTGGCACCTTTGAACTGGCAATACTACTAACTATGCAATCGCTTACAAAAACAAAAACAAAACATAGAAGAGGCATATTCTTAATAAAGTAACTTCTACAATTAGGCATAAATGGAAAGTGGGGGGAATGAAGCATTAAAAATATGAGCAGTCCCATGTATATTAGTAGGAAGGGGAAGGAGACTTCAGTAACAGAACACAACAGCATTTGGAAACCACAAACTTTTTTTTTTTTTATTTAAGCAAATATAATACTGAACAGAATTTTATTAGAAGGAATGAGCAAATCTTTTCATGTTAAGTGTGCCTGAGAACCAATGAAGCAGAAATACTTAATGTTTAATAGAAGACTTTAAACCAATTCAGAGCCTACTCTAATTCTATTTAGATTACAGAGTCCATTGCTCTGGAATTTTATTTGGTGCACACTCACAAATACACACTATTTTTACAGCTTTAAAAATAATTAGATAGCAATGACTGTGAAAGGTGAGTACAAAGCAGAGCACAGGAATTCTAGAGAAACAGGTCCTCTGCACCGTCTGACTGAGAGCCAAGGACTTAACATCTAATATTCGCTGCTGGACTGTCTGCAGTACACAGATAGGATAACCTGAGCTCCCCAGAACAGCTGAAACCTGGAAAAACCCCATTTTAACACTCCTAGTAGTATTTAGGATGTATAATAGCACTTTAATTGCTGATGAGCTTCTGAGAAGTTCTGGCTGGGTGGCAGCCAGCAGTTTTAGGAGTTGCTTATACGTCAGGAACCAGTGTTCAGTGGCGGAGATAGGAGCATCCAACCATTTTACAGGCTGGCACCTGGCCTCAACCTTTGCCAAAGAGCAGAGCCTGTATATAAACACGAGCATAACATCTTCCCTCTTTGGAAGAGATTCTGTTGAATGAACATGTTGAGGATGTGAAACAGTGTTTCACTGTTGAGTTCTTTGACACTGCCTCCTTACAGTTCGCACTGAATGCTGTACAGTCTGATACATACTCTCTGACTGAATGGGTATTAGCTATGCTTCAGTCTGGACCATATTTCCACTGGTAAAAAGAAACTGTTTGTTACCAGCCTGTAGGCACAAAATGTTCCCAATACATTTCTTTTTCAGTAACAAAAAAATTAAAATAAATAAAAAGCACAATTTATATCCTTGATGTCATATGAGAAGAAACATTTCTTAGAGGAGCCAGGTCAGTATTTTTTTGTACATTCTGTTTTGAATAAGACTCCTTCTATGCAACAGGCTGATCACTGAGCTCTGCTGGTACTAAACAAGGTGATCTACTGACTTCACTAACTTAGGGAGCATCGCTTTGGTGTGTGGAAACCATCCTTGCTGCATGATGAGTAAGAATGTACACAGTCACACATAGGTTATGTCACAAAGAAAGCAGAATGCTCCAATACTTGAGAAACAACCCCTTTTACACTGCTGCTTGTCAGCTCCCAGGGTCAGCCACAGGCACGAGCTGTCAGAGCCAGAGCTGGGAGCCACACACTCAGCCAAAGGTCAGCCCCTGTTCTGAGGCTAGTTAAAGAAAGCAAACCAACAAGTCAAAAAGAAAAAAGACAACTAACAAAATAAAAAAAAATATGGAGAAAAACAGACTTTCAGCTGCCTCCTCATCAAATAAGTCATTTTAAAAGTTTGTGGGCTGCTGGACAACAGCTGGAAGCACAGATACAATTTTTAAACTAAGGTATAGCCAGAAAAATGCTTTGCTTTGGATCTCGGTGCTGCTTGGAAATGCAAGCAGAGAAAGTGAGGTGGAAGGACAGGCATGGCGCATCACAGCAGCAGGCAGTTTCTCCACAGGAGCATCCCCCATAGGCAGGTGGTGAAGGCCCTGAAGCTGGGGTGGAGGGGAATAACACATGCAGAGAATGACACAGAGCCACGGTGGCAGAATGGAAGGGAGGAAGCAGAGCACTGTAAGAGCTGGGTGGATGCTGTGGCAGAGAAGGGCAACCTCTGCAAGAAAGCAAGAGAAGAAACCATCCTGAGTGCTTACCAAGGGACTCTGCTCCAAAGAAATAAAAGCCATGAGATCATATCTGGCGCTGGACGAGACAGCAAGAGAGACTACATTTTTGAGGACTTTTCTCATGGCAGCATATGACCTTTTAGAGTATTTCCAGACAATAAACTGCATCTGACTTCTTCAGGGATGCTGGCTTCATTGCATGGAGGCAGGGAGATGCATGGCAAAGCAAAGTGGCCCGGTGGGGAACTGTAGTACCCATTGTTCCCTGCCATCTCCTGAAATGAGCAGGTTTAGCTTTCAATAGCATGAAGTGAAATAAAAAATGTAGGTGGGAAAAAGAAAAGGCAGGGGAATATCCACCTCCACACCCTGTCTCTGGGTTTATATAAATTTTTGTCACAACTACTTAAACAGATGACAGTAGTAAAACAAATCCCTACAGGTTTTTCTTATTTTCAGTCCTACCATTGAATTTTTCAGGTACCTATTAATCTTTCATACATCAAACAGGATTTTAAACAACGGGTTTTGAAGGCAAAGCTGTAAGAAACTACAGAAAAGATCTGGATTTTTTTTTTTTTTTTAAGGAAAAAGAACTGTTTTAATTCAGTGACCCTCTAAGTACTGAACAGATGTAGATCTGTTACAGATACAGATGTGGAACAGATTTCTCCTAGCAAAGGCTTCCTAAGTTAATAGCCTTATCTGGATATTTAAAAGATTTCCGTAATGAATGAACAAAACAATTTAAATGACCATAAGCAGATTTCTTATTCACTTAAACTGATCCGGGGGATGAATAATCGGCATGTTGACCTGGTGGACAAGTATTCAACAAGCCAAAGCATTCACCAAATTTTCCATTTACTCACTTTCCAATTCTGAGCACTGTGATGAAAACTAAAGCTCTAGAAAAAAATATCTGTTCTAGTGAAATAAAAAATGATTCTCTGATATTTTCCTTCCTTACCCATGGCCATAATTCACTGACAGTAACCCATGGAAGTAGATTTCTTGGTATGGGAGTGTCAGGACAACACAGCACTACCAAGACTCCTAAGCATACCAGCAAGCTGGCAGAAGAGTAAGAATAGAAAGTTAAAAAGAAGAAAAAAATTACTATTTAAACCTTGCTTACTATTCACAGTAGTCACAGTAAATCCTTGGATTTCAAAGTTACACAGTCAAGTTCATTCTGGTGTAATTAAGTTCCTCAAAAAAGTCAGAAAGCTTATTTACTTTTTTCCATTGGGAATCATTAACTATGCATTAAGAACTCCAGTCACAATACCAAACCTGGCACAGGCTTAATAAAGCTTGCTAGCAGCTGCAGCAAAGTCAGCATACAGCCTGAAAGCACTTTTTAGGTGCTTTTCTTTTTTAATACCAAGTTTTTTCTTTTTTCAAGGAATCTGAACACTTCCACCAGAAATCTGCTGTGTAATGTATGTTACTCATACTGTTTTCTCTTTAGTTTTTCCTCTCAATCTTTTCAGAAATTCCAGTTTACTATACAGTTTTTCTGCACTTTCTGTTGTTACTCAACAAAAACCTTGAAGGCGACATATTCTTTGTTGCTCATCTATGTACAGGAGTGTGGGTCCCGAGGAAGGGCACAAAGATTATCAGAAGGCTGGGTCACCTCTCCCATGAAGAAAGGCTGAAGGAGTTCAGCTTGTTCAGCTCAGAGAAGAGAAAGCTGTGGGGAGACTTCACTGCAACCTTCCAGTACTAGAAACGAGCTTATAAGCAGGATGGGGACCAACTTGTTTCACAGTCTGATACTGACAGGACAAGGAGGAATGGCTTTAGACTAAAAGAAGTGAGATTTGGATTAGATATTAGGATATTCTTTACTCAGAGGGCAGTGAGGCACTGGCACAGACTGCCCAGAGAAGTTGTGGATGCCTCACCCCTGGAAGGCCAGGTTGAATGGGGCCCTGGGCAGCCTGATCTGGTGGGTGGCAGCCCTGCCCATGGCAGGAGTGTGGAACTAGATGATTTTTAAGGTCCCTTAGAAACTGAACCATTCTATGATTCTGATTCTACAATTCTGAGTGCCTCTGCATCCTGAGAAATTTGTTCCTTGAAGATAAAGAGGTCCCTTTTTGCATAGCAATCACAAATGCTTTGGAGGAACAGAAAGATGGTCAAGTGTTTTTCAGTCAAGCTCTCAGTACATTAGCTAAATTACAATACTAACTCAAAACATGAAAGGTCATATTGAAGGCAGCTGAGTCTCAATTAGTTCAATCAGTGCACTAAGCTAACAGTTGAGTTCTTTCTGGCTCACGATATAAAAACAGGATTTTCCCAATGCAATTCCCAGTGGAAAACTGCCTACCCCACAGCAAAAGAATCAAAAAAGGAAAAGAGGTGATTTTGTCAAATCAATATCCTTACTGGCAAGCTCATCAGGAAAAAAAAAAGAAAAAACAACAAAAACCTGAGGACTGAGTAGGTATGGAAGCTTGAGCAGACATTTACCTGTCAGAAGTGTTTTTTCTGTGAAGGCCAATCACAGTGATGTGGGAAGGATGAAGCATGACTTCTTTGTGTCTCTGTTGCACTTTCTTTGTGCATAGAGGAGGGCATTTTTGCACGGCTGCCAACTTGGACTCTCTTGACAGAACAGATAGCTGCTTACAAGAAGGAAGGGCATGAAGCGGACCGAACGCTTTGGTCTGAGAAGCTAAATGAGCATTGCACTGTCATACCTCCACAGAAATGGAAATCCAGTAAGCAGCAGAACAAATGAGATCTCAGCCGCTATTGCATGCACTTATTGAAAAAGAGAAAATCAAATTTTTAATATGGCAGCGTAACGTCTGACTGGTGTGAAACACAAAGCCCAGTGATCACAACAATCAGCCATTGGTGAGGCTAAAGTAGGTGCAGTAGAAAGCTATAAACACAGTTTTTCACAGTAGCAGGAGCTAATTTTTCTGAAGCCCATTAAGATAAATAGCAGCTCAGTGAGGGAGAGCTAGGCTTTATTAATAAAAATGTCAGGACACCGCAGGCCTCTTTCAAGCATATTAGAAGAAGGAACAGCCCAGCAGTGCCTCCCATCAGCATGGGAGCAGTGCTGTGCCTGCCCAGGTGAAGCCTCAGCTCCCAGGGCTGCTTGGAAAACAGAGAGCATCATCCTGCCAACCCTCATTCCAGCCTGACGCCCACACGAACTTCTTTCATTAGTACCATGTTTTCCTAGCTATGAGGTTTCCCAACACAGAAGAATAGCACTGACATTTCAATAGTCAGATCCCAGCTAACAAATGTCCTAAAATCACAGCACACAACCCGGTAGCTTGCTGAAAAACCTCAATGTCAAAACCCAAAGTACATTCGGTTTAAACACACCCCTGGGGGGATTTTATACTAACTACTTTCTATTTCAGACTATTCACTTTAAGCTCAACCAGCAGTGCCTCATCACTCACCCAGGAAAACTTCCCTCTCTACCACCCAATCTCAATCAACCTGCCAAATTAATTATCACCCTGCATTTATCTATTGCTAAGAGGGGGGAAAAAAGCATACAGATGAATGTAGCAGTGACCCGAGCAAAAATGAATCCTGTGAAACAGAACTAATTAAATCAGCTCAGTGATCTTCTCCCAGCACGAGATGTTTTGCCCACCCCTTCCGCAGCAGTCCAGCTCCCGTGTCTCCTCCAGCTGTCCTAGGGAGGACACTCGCGTGGGATCAGAGCCCTGCCCAGAAGTAAACAGGCTTTTTCCCAGTCATCACGATCATTTCACACAGATATTCACATGAAAATTCCTGGCCACAGAGTATGTTTGGGGCCAAAAGCACAAGGACTGGATCACCCACCTCAGACTTAGGGGCTTACAGTCACACAATGTTGGTGCTTCCCTGTCTCAGTGAGGTTCTGCCTTGGCACTTCAGTGTGGCCTCACACCAGAGCAGGCAGCACTAACAAGTGACAGAACACCTCCGTCATAAGCCAGACACCAAACCCTGCACTGTTTGCATTAGGAGCACAGTGAGCATATCTGCATGTGTGACAGCAGCACTGCTCACCCTGCTGACGCGCACAGGACTGGCTCAGGTGAGCAAATTGCATGCAGGTTTTAGACCTCCCTGTCCAAAGATACAGAGTGACAGCGCACATAAAAATACATTTGGGCCATAAATTTCACTGCTGCTTGAAGTAGCATCATTTTCATGCCTTTGGACATTGTGTGAAGCCCTGTACCATCTGATAAGGGCATGCCCATGCAGAAAGGGCATCGAAAGCTCTTGGTGTACAGCAGCAGCAAAACTGCCACCTCTTCTCTCAGCAAACTTCCCATTGCTTTCTCTTTACACAGAACACATTCAGAGTAAGAGCAGGATAAGGAATGGCAGCTCTAACAGGGCAAGAAATGCAGGATGACAGGCCTGCGTGCAGAACAATGAAGGATATCATTACTGGGAAGCTGCAATGCAGAGTCAATCCCACCTTCCTATTCTCCCACTCCATTTTTTAACACAGTTGGTGCTCCTTCAGATGGCAGGCACATCACACACTGACAGTCATATTCTGAGGCAGCAGAACGGGAATGCCTGCTCAGGATCCTTGTCAGGTTAGGTGAGGCCTTGCATGCCAGAGCCCTCCTTGATAACGGTGCATGGGAACAAAACAACAACACAGAGAGGCAGAACTCTGAGTAATCTCTAGGTAGGTGCCTACACAGGCAACAATTTGTCACTCTCACCCATCTGCTGCTCCAAATCACACACACGCTGTCACACGTGCTCTTCCCCATCTGGATTGCAGAGATACTGGATATAAACAGACAAAAGTCAGGCACAGGAATGCTGGGCTTGTGCTGCATGGGGGGAAGCACCACTCAGCTTCTCACTCTCCAACAGGAGCAGCTTCAGTGGAGGCTTCTGGAAGTCAAAGCAGATTTTCACAATGGCTGCCGTTTTTTTCCATGATTTTAAATCCTGCCTTTCAAACTAATACATCTCTTCAAAGGCTTTAATTCTAAGATTTTATTTTTAAAGTAATAAAACAGTGCACATTGTCCTACAGGGATATCACAAAATACATTCCCTTGCAACGCTGTCTGCCAGCATTTAATTCCATGTGGTCACCCAGGCAATGTTTCCATAGCGTCACACTAACAGCAAAACCAGAGCCCACAAGAGAGGCAGACTCTAATTGTGGTGCATGTATAGTATATAGAGATGTACAGAATATATGCTATTTGAGGGTGTCACAGTGCAGACTAATACAGTGAGTGGCCTTCTGGAGTGAGTTGAGAACACAGAGAGGCAGGGACACCCCATAAAAAGAGGGATTTTTACGTAGGAATATAGGGACAGGC
The DNA here is from genome assembly GCA_013399175.1 of Odontophorus gujanensis. Taxonomy (NCBI): domain Eukaryota; kingdom Metazoa; phylum Chordata; class Aves; order Galliformes; family Odontophoridae; genus Odontophorus; species Odontophorus gujanensis. The sequence goes on along the minus strand of VXAB01000663.1, from coordinate 5,367 downwards.
TTGAGATGTGTGGCTGCCCCCGCTCTCTGTTTCAGGACAGCATTTTTGGTTCTGCTAAACTGAAGAGCCAGAGAGTTGTTGAAACGTTCTTTCTTGGGAGACTGCTATTGAGAAAAACATCTTCTGCCTAAACTGCATTTATCAAACAGGCTTGACAAAATTAAGAAGCACGTCTGTGGCTGCATATCAAAAAGGTCCATTTATTTCAAATAGAAAGTTCTGAAATTTGCTTTCTTTCATACGAACTACTACCTGCCCCTTCACTGCTGGTCCTTTCTTTCCCAGACATTTATTTCTCACATGATCTGTTTTTGTGTATTGCTGAGATACACTTCTAAAACAAGCGTGATCAAAAAAAGCAGGATTTCCTTTTCTAATGACAAGCTGTTCTGCAGTCCCTCAAAAACAGACCTTTCCTGTCCATTCAATATGATTACTAGGGTTTCAGTGCCTATGATTTTTGAAGAAAAAGTAATTTAAACTACTACTTCTTGTGTACCAAATATTTTTCTTTCATCTTTGTATGTTCAACTTGGGTAAAAAATATATTTTTCTTCACCAAGTGTAATTACTGTAGTCAGTAGTATACATCATTTTACCCTAACCCTGAGAGTACAGATGGAAAGGTTATATTTCTAGCTAGCAAAAAAAAAGGAAAAGGAAAAAAAAGGGGAAGTGAAAAAGAAGAGAAAAACATAGCACTGCTAACTGCTAAACACCAGAGCAGATCTCATCCTGTGACGCTTTGAAAGAGATCTCTAGATCTCTTCTGATGACAGATGCACTAATGCTAATAACAGTATTTCCATCAATGCAGCGTGGCCTGATGTTGTACTCCTATGCCTGGGAACCAGGCTGGTCTAGGAGATTAGATTAAATGCAATTATCCCAACTGTGTAAGACAGCTTTGAGTTTCTCCCTGTTATTATGTATCAGCTGCAAATCAGTTAACTCTTAGCAGCAACCACTTCTAAAGCACTTATTTCCAAATCACCATATGAATTTGTGGAAAACATTTGATTTATCTCCCTTTCACAGATGGATAACCGAGACATTTACCCAGCACGGTCCTGTAAAACTGGGAACAGAAACTAAATACCTCCAGCTCAAGAGACCAGACCACAGGCTTCTTTTTGACCAACTATTTATGTCCAAGTTCTTTTTTGGGGGAGTCAAGGGAATACGCTAGGGAACTGAATTATTCTCATGTTCAGCTGCCAGGAGATCTTATCGCTCTTTTGGAAAATGTACTGTTCAACCCTCAAAATATCAGAGAGAGGACAGGCTTCAAATATCAACAACCTTCCTTTTTTAAGAAAGCACTAAAGTAAAATGGGAAAGCTAGGAAACCTCAAAGGATCAAAAATAGTGCAACTTTCTCCCCTGTGCCTGGAGGGGAACAGCCTGCAATCCTCTTTACTCAGTGAGAGCCTCAGTTAGAGAGAACAACTTGAATGAAGAAGAAAACCAACAGCTGTGTCCCAGACCTGACCTAAACCTTCCCCAAGCTTTATAGATGCTGAAACCACTTCAGCCTCACACTGATACACAGAGATTAACAGTGGAAGGAAGGGCTGCAGAGCCGAAATGCCAGGAGAAGGAAGAATCCTCATGAAGCTTTCCAATTTACTCATAAAGTGATTGTGGTACGTGAGGTACCTCTGGCACAAAATCATTTCCCACAAGAGCATCATGAATTGAGAGTATTTTCACCCTTCCCCTTTCCACTGTTCCGTGTGATTCCTTTTTTTAAAAGAGAAATGGTAGATAACTGCAGTTATCTAGTTTATTAGCATCAACTCTCCTGCTCCACAAGTATGTCACCAGGAGGAAAACCAAGGGCTGAGGGCAGGGAACTCAGTACAGTACCTGTGCAACTCTGGTACACTCAATAAGTCCCTGATTGGAATAAAGGCTCCTTGAAGGGGAACCAGTGTCACCAGCAGCCTTGCTTCAGGCAGCAGCAACAAAAGCTGAGAAACAGATGCTTTATGAGCTTAAAAGAGTTGCAGAAGAGGGAAAAAAAAAATCACTTCCCTTCTCATACCTAAATATAGAACATAAACAAAAATGTACACATACTAAATATTTTTCCTAACCTAATACTTTTCTTCACCCACATCCGTCCCCTCTTCCCTAATACACGTGGTGTGGTCCTGGGACCAGGGCTTACAGTCATTCTCAGTGAAAGGCAGGTCATGTTCAACACCAGTGCTGGTTAGGGAGAAATCTGGGAAGTTCAGGGTGGACTGGGAGTGACAGCCAGTCTGGTGGGAGGAAATAAGATTTTGTACCAAGAAGCTGCACAGAAATGAATATTCACAGTGCAGAGAAAATGCCCTCCTCTGTGGTAACCTGCAGTGTGAAGATGAGGAAGATATGGCCATAAAAAAGCAGAAGGGTTGCCAGGCAATGGTTTGCTTAAGGCACATAATGCCATGCTTTGTTGACCCTATGACTAAAAAGTTGGGTTCAGTCTCCATATATATGATGCTATCGACATTTTTCACAATATTAAACACAGAGGTTCAGGAGAGAAGGGGGGTAAAAATACACAGAGGTAAAACTCAAAATACTTGAATTCTCTTCCAGTGGCATTACTAAACACTCCCATTGCAAGTTACAGGAGACACAAATGCTGATTCTCTGCAGTTGTACAGATTATATCCGAACAGACAATAATTCTCAAACCATTTCATGTTTTCTTAGAAATTCCAGTTCCTGGAATCTGAATTGCAGGGGAAAGGAAGAGATAAATTTCCTCTGTCAGAAAAGAGCCTTCCAACTACCAGGACTGTAAAGGGAGAGACAAATACAAGAATTGAAACCTGAGGGTTTGTAGCGGCTCCAGAACACAGTGGGCTGCCTTTGTGCTGGTGGGAAAGCCCTGAAGGGCAAAACTCAGCTCTGCCCAGTATCAAAAGCTAGGACAGTAGATATGGTAAACCATAACAAACATGCTGCATCCTTCCACCCTGCGAGGAGGATGGGCAGGACAGTACAAAATGCCAGAACCAAAGCAAGAGATTGCTAAGAATAACTTTATCTCTCCTTCTTTATCTCAGGGGCCAGATTATCTTGGTTGCTACTTGAGAAGACAAGTCAATGCCAGCATCAGAAAGGTCAGAAAGCATGTGAAAATTTACCCAGTACCTTATCCACTGCATAACTATCTGCTGTTGCAAAAGGACAAGCTACCACAAAAATCCTACCAACCTGCTTCGCAAATATGTGCTTGATTTCAAGAGCTTGACAGGGAGTTAAAAATGTGCAACATGGATACCATAGCTCTAATGGCCTCACGTATTAATACACATGAGATTTTTGCATTTTTTTTCCCCCAAAGAAATACAGTTTTGATGCTGTATAATTAGCAGAAAAGTAAATTCAGGCTGACAGGAAGCAACTCATTGAGACTAATTTTTTGTGTCCAGAATGCAAAGAGCACCTGCATATAAGCAAAAAGCATGACCAGTAGGGCCCAAGTGCAAGAGTGAAACCAGGTTACCTCAAACTGAATCCATACTAAATATTCCATTTTGCATGCAAATACTGGAAGGGAGCAGAAGGACACTTCCACGACACCAGAACCTCCTGTTTCAATATCTAGGAATAACAGCATTTCATATGTTGTTTTATTACACAGAGTTGGAATTAAAAATTTGAAAAATAAGAGAAAAAACCCACACTACAGTTTCAAGCTTGAAAGGGTTTTCTCACCAAAATCACTTTTGCTCTTCTGGTGGTAATGAAACTTCACTCACAGAGTATTTCAAAATATTCAAGCTACTTCTCTTGGACAACAAATTGCATTTGGAAACCTTTCCTGAAATCCCTGCACAAATCCAGCCATTGGGTATCTCTCAATGTTGTGTGAGCAGCCAAACTCCCCACCTCCCAGGCCAGCCAACCTTGCCTAGGCTAAGGGGCACCAGGCACGCACCCAGCAGCCAGCCCAGCCCTGTGCCTCAGGTGGGCTGGGGATGCTGCAGCTCAGCACAATGGGATGGCATTGAGAGACAGCCCTAAGGAGAAAGGACCCAGCAGATTTCACAGAATGCAGACATCAAGGAGCAACGACAGAATGAGGTCAGAGTCTGATCTACAACCCAGGGAGCACAGCAAGCTATATCTAGGCCAACAGTTTGCTGTAATCTTATTACTTAATGGCAGGCAGAGGAGAATAGGGAATATCCTTGGAGCTCACACAAGAACCAAGTAATATGCACTTAAAAGCAGGCTTCAGCTGGGGCACAAACTTAGAGGACTCTCAGCCTCAGCACAAACACTTCAGCTAGCTAGCAATACCTTTCGCATAGCAACAAGGTGCAAAATGATGGTGGACTGCATATGCGTGTCTTTCTGCCTGTGATGCACTTTGATGGTCATCTCCTGCAGGGACCCTCCCAACCACAGACTCACCTCAGCCTGTGGACCCACATCTAGAACATGTTCTTTCATCTTTACAGCACAGAATAGGGCTACAGTTATTCCTGGAGCAGTCTTTAATTTCGATTACCATCTATGTTAATAACCTCATAGTAGGAGGTTGGAAGTAGGATGTCAACATTCTTGGAAGAAAGAAGGAGAAAAAACAACAAACCCCAAACAGGAATGTACTAAGAACATGGCAAGCAGATGGCTGTTTTTATTTTGCTGCATGTGGGGGAGTCATAGGTCCAGGATTTCAGAGCAGGGAGGAATTTCACTTGTACAGATATCAACAGAAAGCCTTTCTAATGCTGCTTACATGCTGATTTGAGCCAAACATCTCCTGTGTACATCACACACATCTGATATGCTGGCTGTGTTGCTCAGTGCCAGCCCACCCTGTGCAGAGGGTCACACATTAGGACAGGGAGGTAGGCTTACTGAGGAGACAATGCACTTCCTCTCTTAGTAAGAGAACTGAGAGTGTTCCAACTCTCCCACTATTACTTAATATATATCTTACATAATGGAGAGAACATCTGCAGAATGAAACGTTTACTGAATAATAGATCACTTAAACCTCTGTGACCAGAAAGGGCCATGACCAGCCTTCTGATTCTGCACCGAAGATGCTAAGGAAAGATGAGGACAGACAAGGCACAGAGCTCATGTTTTGTTTACCTCATACACCCAACCACTCAAAGAACAGAAAAGTACTGTCTCATTTTTATTACTTTTTTCAGTAAAAACCACCCTACTACCATGAGACACATCCTTAAGAAAGCTAGCAAGAGATAAAGATTAAATGGGCAATTTTAGGTGCTTCATTCTTCTACATCAGCCACAGAAATACTCAGTTTGGGAAAGACCTCCAAGGTCATCAAGTCCAACTGCAACCAAATCACACTACTCAAACAACACACCGCTATATCATGT
>VXAB01000661.1:69057-118580 GCA_013399175.1 Odontophorus gujanensis | reverse complement strand
CCCCGCCGCACTCTCTCCCTCCGGCTGGGGGCGGCCGGGTCGACTCTCGCTGGGTTCCCATTCCTCCTCCCTCGGTGCATGGTGGAGGCGGGAGCGGGGCAGTGAGCCCGGCGCGGCGCGGGCCGGAGGCGGCGGGTGCGGAGCGGAGCCGCAGCGTACAGGAGGCGCCGGGGAGCGGGTTCTACTCGCAAGAGGTGAGGCGGCGGCGCCGAAGTTGTGCGAGAGAGAGGGAGGGAGGGAGGGAAAGAACGAACAGGAGGAAGAGAGAGCACGGAGCGCTGGGAGCGCTCCATTCATTGCCCGAGCGCCGGCTGGGCGGCAGCCACGGGACGGGACGGGACGCGGCGGAAGCCAGCGGGTGCCTGCATCGCTCGGAGAATTGATGGGGATAGGGCGCTCCTGCTCGCCCCATCCCCTCCATTCCCGCGGTGTGGAGGCGGAAGCTCTTTCTCGGGGCTCGGGGTGCCTCGGCCGGGGCGGGAGGGCCCTGGGATCGCGGGGCCCCGGGCTCCGTGCGGGGCGGGATGCGGGGAGGGCTCCTCTGCGCTCGTACCCACCCGCAGGAGGTCCCAGGCGATGGCAAGTCCCCGCCTCGCCGTGGGGAAAGGTAAAGTTCTGCACGGCTGCTCAGAGCTCCTCCGAACGTGCTCTTACTTCCCCGCACCTTTCTGCCCTCTGCTTTTCAGGGGTCTGGGAGGGGTTTTGTTTCTTGGGAGCTTTTTGGAAGGGGAAACCCGGGCACGGCGCGCGTGTCGGTAGAGATCTGCTGGATTGATTCCATCGTGTGGAAGGCGCGAGCGCGCTGGTGCGGTCTCAGGGCAGTCAGCCGAGTGCTGTGCCAAGTGCACGGCCTCTGGTACCGGTACCGGAGGACCGGGCGCTGCCCAGAGTCGGCAGTCCCGCTGAGAGCTGGGTTGTGAGAGGTAACGAAAGAATAAAAAGCTCAGGCTGACCTCATCTGGAAGGAAACGCTATGTGTGTTAATTAAAAGGTAGGACATTGTTAGGAAAACATCCCTAGGCACAATTACAGATTTCTTAATGAAAATGCCAGCTCCATCCGAGCCCTGCTCTGGGTTCTGGCCATGTGAGCGCACACCTGCAGAGAGCCCTCTTGTTTTTTTGGCCACAGAAACCTCACAGGGGCCTGAGGATCTGCTGTGCACAAAGCGTGGTTTGTTAGAAAGCGTTGGTGGCACTAAAGTCAATATTCCAGTCAGTTCTTCTGAATAATACGTGCTACATAAGTGTAATCCTACTTAATCCATGGCATTTTATTGAGTGTTTTTCCTTCTCTACCCTTTATTAATGCGGAGTGCAGACAGGCCACCCATCCCTGATGAGCAGGTTTCATCTCAGACAGTTTCATGGCATTGTAACTCCATTTCCATTGTGTTTGATGGCAGTGGCCACTGTGACTTCAGTCACATTGTTGCTTTCTTCATACCTTTTCTCTGTCCAGGTGATGGTGTGGTTTTAATAAGTGGTTAGGAAATTGCCCACTTTATCTTTTCTATAGTTAATCATCTGTTTTTATTAAGCATTCTGGGAAATGCTAGGGTGACAGTGTACCTACATGTTGGGCAAGTAACAGTACTGAGTTGTTCTTTTTCAAGAACTCATCAGGATTTTTGAGCAGGAACATTATATTCCTTTTGTTCCTACTTATTTGTAGGGCTTTCCTGTGCATCGCCTCGCCTTACCACCCCTGATTGTGCTCTGTTGTTATGTCTGGGTCAGAATTGCTGTGCCTGTGCTGGTGCTGCAGCCTGCAGCTGTGCACAGTGCTTATGGCTGGAGTGTGCTCTGGCCAAAACGGACTGCGGGTGCTGTGCTGCAGGCAGCCAGGCTGGCAGAGCCTGGTAGCTGCCCCAGGATAGGGGCCTGGTTTTGTTTTGTATACTGTGGAAGTGCAGACACATTGAAAAAAAAAAAAAAAAATCTTGAGAAGGAGGATTAATGATTGTTCTGAGTGATGTGAGTGATATGAAGAATACAGCCACTGTTCTCACCCCAGTAGGGCGGCTTCCAGTGGAAGTGAAGTGGTGGTCACAACTGGGAACATGGCTACTCAGTCCATCCCTAAACTCAGCAGGCTCCTAGTTGTCCGTGGGAGAAACAACAAGTCTGTGAAATTCCCTTCTTCATCATCTTCAAGTCAACTCATTGCAAGGCAGGAGGAAGAGTAAGAAAACCCTTTGTATAAGACCAGCCCCATCAGAGGACTGTGTGCTAGCACATACTGTTCTTCTGGGCTGCCCATCCTCTCCACCCAGCCTGCAGGCGGGGAGCTGGTTTTCAGCTGCTGAGCTGCCAACTGGCAATGTAGGGAGCTCTTGCATCCCTGTCTTTCCCATCCTCCCTTCACCTAGAGCGCTTTGCACTTTTTCCTTTTGTTGAGGAACCCATCATTGGGTTGTCAGTATTTGTAACCCATGTGGGAGAGGGGGCAGAGGTGGCGAGTGACTGGAAAGCGCTGCTGACTCTCAGAAGCCTTTGGTGGTGTGGAGATACTTGCTGATGTGATTATAGCTGACAGGTCTGGTAAGCTTTGATTGGTCCATTTCCACTTTCTGGTTTTACAGTTTTCACAAGAATTGATAGGATTTGCCGAGGTCACAGTGCCTAAGATCTTCTCTGTAAATGCTGAACTAAAATGATGTGTTATTCCAAAATTAGCACATTAACTACAGATGAACTGGAATTAAACTGAATGTAGGGCTTTGGCAAAGTAAAGAAAAAAAAATTGTGTTGTTATTACTTGCCTTCTTACCTTGCTGGGGAGGTGTGGTCTTGTACTCTGAAAGCGGTATAAAGAGCAGTTCTGGTATTTTATTTTTAAGCAGTCTTTTGATTAAAGCAAATAATTCTGGTCATTTTCATGTTATGCTGTTGAATGTAGTTAATGCATTTTGGAAAACTGCTGATTTGAGGTCTTTTTCTTAACTACCTTTTTTTTTCTGTCAGTCTATTTAGACTCTAGAAGGTCAGACAAAGATCACAGATAAGCAGTTTAACACTGGTTAATCAGAGAATAGAATAATCAATTTTCCTAGATGTATTTTTCTAGAGGAGAGTCTTGTGGAAGTTAATTCCAAAAATCCACAATGGAAAAGTAATTAAGATACAAATTTGCTGCAAAAGTCAAGTAAACGACCCAAAATATAATCAATCTATGTGATCATATCAGGAATATACGTGAAATTGTGAACTTGGGGAATAGTGTAGTAATTGGGCAATTACCTTTTCCATGACCAAGCACAATAAATCACAGTGGAAGATTGCTGGAGACAGCTATGCAGTTGACATGATTACAAGAACCCAGTAAATGTAAAACATAATTAAAAAGTAGATCAGTCTGTTGCTGAGGATTCATTTCTCTAGTTTACGTTGTCTCCTTGTCCTCGTAGACATACTGATTTTGGGACTCTCTGGTCACGTTAGAAATGAGTTCTTCAAGGGACAATCCAGAATGTTTAAACATACCTGCACAAGCGGAGCGCTGCAGCAATATTTTGACCTGGAAACGCTTCTTATTTACGTTGTTTTAAATATTGTTGGTTAGATTATTTTGTTTATAAGGATTTAAGGTCCCTGGTGAGAGCATGGAAACTAAGTGATAAACTAAGAAAATAAAATACTGCAGAAGGAGAAAAAAAGCTGTCTTAGAGAAAGTGTTGTATTGTGTTTCAGCTAACTGAGACAACTGTAAGGTGTAACTGAACCTCAGTGCACATGGAAATGGGACGTAAAGCTGATCTTCTGATCTTTTCATTTTCACCTCTAAACTTACAGCTTATAGCTTAACTCATAGCTTACAGTGCTATGAAAGGACTAACAAAATAATTTTGCCTAAGCATCTGTCTAGCTTCCTTTATTATTGACGTTAATGTCCATTTCAAATCATTTTGCCTTAATACCATCTTACGACCTTAAAGACTGGAGCTATTCATGTTTTATGCAGGGTATTTGTAGTTTTGTCTGTGAAAATGTCTGGTTTTTGAATTAGCATTAGAGGTCATTAATTGGCCTTCATTTTGGGAACGCTTTATGTTGCATACTTTGTATATGCTCTCATGCATCATTTAGGACAATACACCATTAACAATAGTAGTGCTGTTACTTTGTTCCAAGTGAATAACAGTAAGTTTTGTAGATAAAATCATTTAATGGCCTTTAATAGTACAGTTGATACTTATTTTAAAATGTCTGTGTGTTATTGACCCTTTCATCTTGCAAGATTTTTTGATCTTGAGTAGATTTTTCTGTTGCAACTCTCTGGATTTATTTTTTTTCTGAGTTTACTGCTAATAGAAATGGTCAACATCTTAATTTTCACAATTATAACTTGAATGTCATCAGGACTGAAATGTTGCAGTGGTTTATTAAAAGCCATAGAGATTTTCAAGGAGCTTCATTCAAGTGGTGTGACTTCTCAAGGAAGCTGGGATTTTCTCAAGGTAGCTGTGGCGTTAGTTCAGCTTCCAGCATAATCCCTTAAACACATTTGGAAAGAATCACCTGTGATGTTGGAGGATAAATTCAAGCTTTGTGTTTGATCTGTTGAGATCGCAGATAAGGTGCCTGTTGGTGCCATCTGCGTTTACAGATTTTATAACAGAATTCACCAGGAGAGTTCTGTGGGCAAAGTAAGTTTACATAGGTCAGTGAATTGCAGTGTACATCAGGGTCACTGTAAGCAGGTCTTTTTTTCAGAGTCTGCACTGGACCTTCTTTCTCAAAAATGGACTACCTCACTAAAGTTGCTGTTAGTGCCGAGGCACCAGTTTTACATGCTGCAAAACACATCTGAGAGAAGTTCTACTTTAATGGCTATGTGTCTTTGTCATGGTCTTTTAGCACATGCATATTCCTTTGATGTGTCCTGCACAGGTAGGTTGTGTGTTAACTTTAAAATTGTCATATTTGAGGATTTGTTTCTTTGCTTTTAAAAAATTATTTTAACCTCAAATTCAACAGCAAGTAGTAGGTGGAGCTTGGCATGATAATGAAAACATAGTTTTATGCCTAAGAGAAAGTTTCATGCAATGTTGTCACCTGCCTGCTTTCTTTATCTCTTTATCTGTGCACTGGTTTTTCTCATGACAGTGCTGTTCTGGTATGGCTTATCTTTCAAGAGTTAACTAAGTTCTCATTTTTCTCTCTGTTTTAGGTTTTCTCTAACCTACCCATAGACACAGTACCTGACAGCCAGGGTGCAAGATTTTCCACAGTCTGCCCAGCTGATTGCTCTGTTTCATTGCTAGATAACTGAGTAGAGGTAGTCAGTTCGCAGAAATGTGCATGAGGTTTGTGTTGTGCATGCATGTTTATTCAGACATTAGTTGTGATCATGACTGCATAAAATCAGTGTAATTACCTTCATCCAAACTTTATGCCAAACTGACCCAGACCACATTCCATGACAGCCTGACAAACTGAATTAGAGTTTGCTTTTCATCGCAGCCAGATTTGGAGAACTGAAATATCCAGGCTATCTTGAGTTTGCTTAGTGCAAGAATGGCACACGTTAACGTGAAAGAGTGAAAGTTCAGACTAAAACAGCACCTTAGGAATATTCTGATTCATTGATGTGTGACCAGCCTGTTTTGACAGAATGTGTGTTGTTTTCCTGTTGTGTGTTGTACATGTTGCACAGTAAATAGACAGTCTGTTACTTTCAGGATGTTACACGTGTCTACATGCGCTATACTGGGCATAGTATGCATCTGTTTCCAATCTGTGTTTGAAAAGAGTGTTACCGAATGAGAGTCCTCACTTTTGGTGCAATTCATCCAGCTCTTGGCTGCTCTTAGGTTTCCTTTCTTTCTACAAGCTTCTTGGATATAGTCAATGTGAGAATCTAGATGAATAGTTTGTGTATGAGCAGGCTACTTACCTATTTTCCAAGGCATGAGGGAAGAGATTGTTCCACTCTGCCATGGTGCAGTCTGACCACTGGGTGCAGCTCAGGGTGCCACAATTTAAGGACATAAAACTATTAGACAAGGTCTGAAGCAGGGTTGTGAAGGTTAAGTTTAGAGAGCAAAATGCATGAGGAGCAGCTGAGGCCCCTGGGTGTGCTTAGCACAGAGCAGAGGAGCTGAGGGGAGGCCTGATGGCGGCTGCAGCTCTCACAGGGAGCGGAGGGGCAGCGCTGAGCTCTGCTCTGTGTGACAGCGACAGGGCCCGAGGGAACGGCATGGAGCTGTGCCAGGGGAGGGCAGCTGGGGGTTGGGGACAGTGCTGCGCCACAGGGTGGTGGATGTGGAACAGGCTGCCCAGGGCGTGGTCGCAGCCTTAAGCTGCTGGAGTTCAAGGAGCATTTGGATGACACTCTCAGACATATGGTTTGAATTTTGGATAGTCTTGTGTGGAGCCCGGGCTTGGACTCAGTCCTTGTAGGTCCCTTCCAGCTTGGGATGTTCTGTGATTATATGAAATGATCCTAAAAAAAAACAGGACAGGAAGAGACCTTCTGAATTCATCCACTCCATTCATCTGCCTCCAGTTAGGATCATCTAGATCTGTCTTACGTGACTTGTTACCCCAGCAGTCTCCCTTATATCAACTTGCTGTGAGAAATTTTCTTTTCATGTTATCAAATTAATTCATTTCTTATTGTAATTTTACACCATCCTGCATATGTCTGGGACACAGAAAACAGCTGTTTTTCCATCTTAGAGTGTTTTTATTAGGTTTACTTCTTACATACCGTAGCCTACTTTTCTTCAAACTCAGTTATTTCACCTCAGAAGTACTTCTTTCTTGTACCTCAGTTATTTTTGTTACTTTTCTTGAGTTATCTTTCATCACCTCACATCTATTTTGAAGTTTTCTGTCCAGATTAGGACTCTATTAACCTTGGGGATTTATTAGTGTTGTTGAATAATATGGAATGGGATCCTCTTCATACTTGCTGATACAATGCTTGTCTTTTTTTTGCAGCACTGTAACTCTTTTTCATGTTCAGGCAGATCCTTGTCCCAAGATGAGGGTTATAAGACATCCTTCTCACTCTTTGTTTTACTGCATATTACTTCTGCCTGACTAGCATTTTGCACATGTTCTCACTGAAGGTAATAGTAGTTTCTCAAGTCATTCCTCAAGTTTGTTATTTTGAATTCTCAACTCTTCCTCTAACAAACTTAATACATTCTCTGGATTAATATTGTCTGCTAATACAGTTCGTTACTTTTTCAGCATCTGTATGGTATGGACAGATGTTTTTTGGGAACCTTACCTTAAAGAAAGGAAGACATTTTTAACTAAATTTCTTTTTTTCCCAATTGTAGTGATCCTTTCAGGAAAAGGAAGTGCCCTTCCATTAAGAGAGATTTTCCTAGTAGTGTGTTTTAGCCAAAAGTATTGAAGAATCCGAGGAATGAAAAATTCACTGAACTTCTTATGATCCTGTAGGTTGGGAAAAGCAATTTGAGCAGATGTTAATCCTCAGAGAGAACCTCCTTTCTCCTCAAGTCTTTCAGTTAGCTTACAGGTGATGGAGATAATATTACTGATAAGAATCTAAGGCCCTACGTCCTTAGCTGTTTTTGTAATGAGTACTAGGCCACTCCATAATAAGTGCTTATTGAAAAATGCATTTGCAGGAGGATTGACTTTAGTTCTGAAAATACAGTTGTGTTTGAAAGAGGAACAGAGAAATGCCAAACTCTGGCAAAACTAAATGACCGTAGTAAGGCAGGTTAATGAAGAGTTTGAGGAGTAAGTTGAGGAGTGGCAATTTCTGCAGAAGATCTGTAGAGCCAACAGGTTATCAGGGAATAAGGTAAGGCTGTAATAGAAAGGTTAAGTTGATGTTTTGCTTTACTGTTCGTGGTAGGAGAAATGTACAGGGGTTTTTGCAGAGGAATTCTTTGTCATGGAAAACTTGTTAGAAGGTCAGTTTTGGACTGTTGTCAGGAGGTGCTGAAGAACTGACTCTGAAATTAAATAATTATTAAATGTGCAGTGACATTTTATTTGAAATACTTTGGTAATGAAGGGCTGAACATGGTGAATGAGTGGCAGCTTCACAAGGGTTTCAGGGGGGGTTCAGGGAACCACAGGCCAATAGTTGGCAGACTGTGTTCTGCAACACATGGGTGTTCTAAGGGGTAGTTGTAGTGGAAACATGAGATAATGGGACAGATAGAAGATGAGTTTTTCAAGGGGCAGTAATGGCTTATAAACCTGGAAGCATAAAGGTAAGGGGTGATTTTTATGTTTCTAAGAATTCAGAAAAGCTCTAAAAGAAAACAGTCTGATGAGGTGGGGAAAAGCAAAGCTTCTTGCAAAAGCAAGAAAGGGAAAAAAACAAGGATGGGTGTAAATGGTTTCTTGTTACAAGAGAGGGAAGTCACCAGTGGAGATGCACATGGATTTTTTTTTTACTGTCAGTGCTGTTCATTTCTTCGTACGTGATAAGGAAGAAATAATAATTTGTAGTATTCGCATGTGCTGCTGCATTATTCCAGGTAACAAACACCTGCAAAAATATTTTTAAGACAAAGAACCTGGGCAATAAAACACTATATGCAATTTAGTGTTGAAGAAAAAACTGATGGAGGCGTTGGGGCAGGGAGAGCAGACCTACCATAGTTGTAAAGTGATGGGCTCTGGGCTGACCTATCTCTTAGATATGAGATCTTGGACAATAAATGTTTCCATGAGTAGGTCACATTTGAAAAAAAGCAAGTGGAATGTTAGGAATCTAGGTTATTGTGACTCTTTCTTAAAGGAATAGAGCACAGGCCTGCTATTCGTATCCTGAGGGTACATACATCTTGAGTGCTTACATGCATTTATGAGCCACCATCTCAGTAAGGTTCCATTAGGTCTGGGAAAAACACAGATAAATGTTACAATTATTACAAGGACAATTGCAAATGTATAACATTTTTCATACAAAGAACAGTTAAGTTGATTAGGAAAACAGACAACTGGGGATGCAGTGATAGCATCCCAGGCATGATTTTATAAAACTAAGAGTGATAAGAATCATTGTCTCTCCCAGTGCAAGAACTAATGGGCGTGTCAATGAAACTAGAAGGTGTTGGATTCAGAGTAGCAAAAAAAGAGGAATATTGTTTCACTCACACATCATTAAATTGTGTAACTCTACAGGATGTGGTGTGGTGGATACTGAAAATTTATAGTGATTCGAAGGGAGACTGGACAAAATGAATGGAAGAAAAAGTCTGTAGAGGATTATTAAATACATAAGCATGACCTCTGACTTTGAAAGACGCTGAACTGCAAATTGTTGGAGACTGGAGAGAGTATTTGGGGAAAGTATGACTAAATGCTTACACTATTCTTATCCTCTTCCCCAGACATCTGCTTTTGGCTGCTCTTGGAGACAGGCATACTGGGTAGAAGATTTGACCCAGCGTAATTTTAGATTAGTCTTTTTAACTTGTATAAACTTGAGATGCATTTTTCTCCGAGCTATCAACTCAGGGTAGCATCTGCAGATCTTGGTTTTTTTTACACTAAAAACTGCCTTTTCATTTTCTTTATAATTTAAGACAGAAGTACATTTTTAACAAAACACAGACATAACCATGAACTCTTGTATTTCTTCTGCCAGTTGGTGTTAACTACAAATTACGTTTCATTTCAGCCTTACTAAAATGCCAGATGAAGTAATACATGTTGTCTTGTTTGGGGAAATCTAAGCAGCCATGTCTGTAATCCTAGCTTGGTTTTTCTGATTTATTTTCTGTAACAGTTGTGTGAAATTTTATTTCATCTGGGAGTTCTGCCTTCTTTAGCCCTTCTCCCTTTTACTAGATTTTAAATGCTGACATGAACACAAAATATGTGAGATTGCCTGTGAAGTTAGGGAAAAGGTCGAAAGTTCTTATCTCTGAATGAGACAGAAAGGTACAGAATGAAGGATGCTGGGCTACATACTTTCCTCCAGATGCTGATTTACTCGATTAATTTAGAGTATGGATTCAGTGGTATATCCTTAAGGTACTCATAGTCAGATCAAATGTGTATAGTCACATGGTGCAAAGATCTACCATAAACATACCCTGAGATGTGGGGAAAAGCAACTTTGCCTGGATGTGGACAACTTGCTCAGTGATTGTGCTGCACTGAGCTTATTTTGTAGCTGATATTAACCCATTGTGTGCACTCTGTGTTAGCAGTGGCTAAATTCCCCATTATTTCATGTTACTGCAGTAGGGACCAGGCTACAGAGGCAAGGGTCTTACGGTATTAGGATGTTCCTTTGTAGAATCTGTGGGCTGTACCCACATTTGCCACTGAAGTACGTTTATCAAGTGCTCCATTCACTTCACAATCTGTAATGAGCTGTGCTGAATTATGTGGCTATGGAGGTGGGGAGGGCAGGAGGTGCAGGGGTCTGAGAGGCAATGTTTGGGTTTGTGTAGGTGAGGCTATTGAAGTTTGTTGTAAATAGCTGTGAGTGCTGTTTTGTTACTGTTGGAGTGTTTGTATATAGTCGTTCCTTTGATCTCTGCCTGTTGAGTGAATGCTAATTCAGGTCTATTTTATGACCACCTTAAGAGTAAATTGTTTAAAACTCCAGAAGTCTTCTCATCTTCAAATGTCATCTTCTGGTACCTGTAAATATTTGAACTGATGATGTATTTGCACATAGCAAATACAATTCTGCTCTCTGAAGGTTTATTAAAGCTGTGCCAAACAGGGTTAGTCATAGTCAGCAGTATCACAGCTGTGTGTTTCTGAATTGATAAAGGAAGATAAATCTTCTGTTTAGGCTGAAAGTAGTCCTGCTTTTCTGTTCCACTAAAACGCCTCTTCTACATGGACAAGTGAAGGCTTAGCCATGGCATTAACTGATTATGCTTCTGAGAAGCATGTCAGATAATATGAAGCTACTGTTTAGATGCCTAACAGCCTACCTTTTAGCTGAAATGCTTTTCAGTAATAACAGAGTTCTTTGCCAGAGAATCAGGGAACATCTGAGGAGGTCATGTGTTAGATAAGGCTGTAAAAACACTCCAAAGGAAACCTTCTCAGTTTTTTTTTAAAACCATAAAAGGTTTTTTTTATTATTGTTTTGTTTTTTTGTTTCTAATCTACTCTTATACTATTGAGTTATGCTGAGAAAGAAAGAGAAAAAATAGATAAATGGCCTTCTGTCTTAGCCATCAGTTAATCTATTAACTGATCACTGGCCTAGTATCCACAACAGTGATTTCTCCACCAAGTCTTCATGCGACTAGATGTTGTTCTGGGGGAGAAAACTGTTAAAATGTGTTTTCAGAGGTTAGGTTTGGAAGATAAATCATTATTTAAATATACCCCTAGAAGTTCTTACTACTATTCTCCTGTCATAATCACAGTTTAAATTTAGAGTGTAGTGATAATGTTAATAGAAAGACACATCTTTCAAGGTTGTCAGAATATTCTGTTCTTTATTATATGAGTCAAAAAGATATCAACGTGTTCAACAAGTTCTACATGAAAAAAAATTAATAACCAATCAATAAATCTTCCATTTGAATTTTTTTCGTTCCGAATCCTTGTCTATGGCTGCAGAGTTCATTGTCAAGGGATAGTCTACATAGACAGACATTGATCTGATGTTTATTGATTTATTTTCCGTTCATGTTTCCTCCTGCAACTACACAGAATATATTACTTTACTGCTTAAAAAAATATTTTGTACTGAGGATGTTTGAAAAGCTAGCTCAGTAACTGGGAAAATGAATATGTCCTTTTCCAATCTACTTTCTGTTACCATAAAGATTGAACAAAGACAGATAAAAATCAGTACTGTTACTGCTCACTTGTACTTTTCTGCATGTGATAGTGCGGAAATTTGTTTATTAAACCTGTGTCTGTCTGGATGAAGAAACCGTTCATTGTCAGAGATTCATAGAATCTTAGGGGTTGGAAGGGACCCCTGGAGATCATCTCGTCCAACCCCTTGCCAAACCAGGTTCCCTGCAGTAGGTTGCACACGAAAGCATCCATGTGGATTTGTTCATCTCCAGAGAAGGAGACTGCAGAAGTTTTTCCTGATGTTTGGATGAAACTTCCTATGTTCCAGTTTGTGCCCACTGCCCCTTGTTCTGTCACTGAGCACCAGCAAAAGGAGCCTGGCCCCATCCATTTGACTTCCATCCTTCAGATATTTGTAAGCATTTGAGAAAATCCTTTCTGTCGTCTTCAGGCTAAACACTTCCAGGTCTCTCAGCCTTTCCTCAGATGGGTGGTGCTGCAGGTCCCTAATCATCTTCATCACCCTCTGCTGGGCTCTCTCCAGTAGCTCCTTACCTTTCTTTAAGTGGGAAACCCAGACTTAGACACACTACTCCAGATGTGGCCTCATCAGGACAGAGTACTGGGGGGAGGAGAACTTCCCCAGCCTGCAGGTCATGCTTTTCTTAATGCATCCCAGGATACCGTTGACCTTGGCCACAAGGGCACGTTGCTGGCTCATGGCCAACCTGCAGTCTACCAGAACCCCCAGGTCCTTCTCTGATGAGCTCCTTTCCAGCAGGTCAGCCCCTAACCTGTACTGATGCATAAATCCTCCCCATGTGTAGGACTCTGCACTTGCCCTTGTTGTACCTCATCAGGTTTCTCACTGCCCAACTCTTCACCCTATCGAGGTCTCACTGAATGGTGACAACGCCACTCCTTCCAGCTTTGCATCACCAGCAAAACTCGCTAAGGGTGCACTCTATCTCTTCATCCAGATCATAGATGAAGTGTTGATCAGACTCAGTATCAAGCCCCTGGAGAACACTGCTAGGTAGCAGCCTCCAGCTAGAGGATCACAACCCTCTGAGCATTGCCAGTTCTTAATCTGCTCCACTGTCCGCTTATCTATCCCATGCCTCCTAAGCTTATCTTAGGATGGTATACAGTGTTAAAAGCCTTGCTGAAGTCAAGGTATCATCTCTCCCATCATCTGCCCAGCTTGTTAAGGGGACTGGTGTACTTCAGACATGTTTGCAAACACATAGTATACTTCACATTGTCTCTGAATTCTTCAGACTTTATGACTCATTTCAGGCAGATGTTGGTCTGATAATGAAGAATGGGCAATTACAGTCCCATTGTGTAACATGGTTAACCAGTTTGCAGTCTAGGGGGAAAAAGTTATCTAATGCTTACTTTTTGTGGTATAGCTTAGACCAATAATAGGTGCCCCTCCCCAGACAAATCCTTAAAAATTTAAAGTTTATTTCCCGTTTCTTTTTCAAAAAGCAGTGTTTTGTTTTGTAATATTTATATCCCATGGTTTCCTGCAAAGCCTCAGAAGCTCGAAATTCCAGTATGTGTCTCCTTATTGAGAGAAGAAGAAGGTATGGTCAAGTGTTTGTTTAGTGGTGTTTTTTGTTGGTATTTTTTTTTAAAGGAATGATAGTTGATAGGAGTAACTAAAGCCATAACTCTAAGCGGTAACAAATACAGCCATTATCTAGAACAGTGTTGCTAACAGAGCAGTGTCCTCATAAGGAAAGGGAAGAGATAGAAGGTCTGAGGGAGGCTGTGAATTTGAACACAAGGGCTCAATACTGAATCTGAAATCTACCTGTGAGAAGCAAATGTGTGTCTCCTTATCTGTGTTTATTTCATTGCCAGGTAGTAAGTACTCTGTCCGCTGCTCTTGTGGCAAAGTACTGTCCTGTTTGTAAAAATTCTGTGTCCTCCTACTGGTGGACATTCATTTGTATTCTTCTATTCACAGCTGGTGACTTTATGAAGTCTCTCAGCTATATGGTAGCATTCTGGCTAGTTCTGTGCCACAAAGCTTAGTGCCCTCTGCATGCCCACTGAGGGAGTACTTGATCCCATGCAAGTGCCAATTATTTGATACTAGATGAATTGTATGTAACAGTAGCTATGAATTTAGCTGGTAGCAGTGAATTTATTTTGTCATTTCGTGCCCACCCTGTTACTCCATTAATAGTTGAGCAATGTTGCAGTAGCTTTCATTTATGAACCGTAAAAGGAATGTAAATTGCACTTCCATATTGTCCTTAGAAAGTAGATCCACATTTTAAGCCTTGAATCTTAATTTATATTTATTGATTTATTTTTGTATGTGTGAAAATTTCAAGGGGGAAATTGCTGTAGATTTATACAGCCAGGCTAAACCTGTCTGTGCAACAAAAGCTTGATATTCTTTTTTCTGTGAAGTTTGCATATTCTTACAATGGAATAAATGATTCAGCAGTTGATCCCTCCTCCAGTAACATGGCTGTGCTAAGAGCCAGTTTTTGATTGGCTCCTATTTCATCTACTTTGTTTCGAAGATAGTGTGTGCGTGGTATTTATAAGGGCTGTTTTACTGCAGTAGTGTTCCTTACCTGTCAGACAGTTGGAGGTAAAACAATCACTAAGTGGTAATTTTCATCTCCTCCTCTGACTTAACATAACCTGGAAGTACTGGGTTGTCGCTTCCCTTTTGCATAGATGTCTGTCTGTGATTTGTAGGCTGAAACAAGTTGATGTGCACACACTTCAGTGGTTGCTGACTGCATCTCAGAGAGTCAGTGCCGAAGGCTCTCTCGCATGTTGAAATCTGTAGAAAATAAATGAAGCAGTCAACAGAAAACATTGTGCAAACAGATATTTCTCCTGTCAGATTGGAATTATTTGGGCGTCAAGGTCTGAGTAGAGGCTGGTAGCTATTCTTGCCTCCTCAAATACCCTTGGAGTACATGAAATTCAATCTGGCCATGGGAGCAGTTCATGAGGTGGCAGAAACCATAGGGTGTTATGTCTTGGCTTTTTAGCCATAATATGTGTGTGGAACATTGCCATGACTGAGTTGTTTTCCTCATGATTATGATGTGTGACTTTCTGTAGGGAGTGTGTGGTCCAGGACACCTCACAGATTTCCTGGATATGGCCTACACTGTATCTATATATCTGTATATATATCTATATACTTTATTGTATCAGTTCAGAAACAGAAGATAAACAATTTTCCCAAATGATTATATGTTTTTTGTTGTTATTGTTTGTTTGTTTTGTTTTGTTTTTATATGGCTAAATGAGTTTCTGCCTCTAGAGGGATATTATTGTGGCTCCCTTTCACTTACTTGTCTGTGTACTCTTGCTCAGATCAGCTGATAGATATGCATGTGATTATTCCAGGACAAGGCAGATAGCTATTTTAATATGGAGGGTGTTCAATTTTTAAACACATGCAATGTCTGAAAAATATAAAAGAAGTGGTAAAGTATTTGAATTTTTATACTCTTAATATTAAAAAATTGTTACATAGTGATCTTCAGGACTGTATTTCTAGTCTAGTGTGCAGAGATGCAATCCTAATTTTGTTTGATTAGGTATGTAACAAAAGTGTTATTTGGCCATAATTGAGATGATTTCTTAAATATATATATATATAAAATTCAGAATTTACTCTTGTGCAGTACTAAAATATAACTTTTCAGGACAGAAATCTGTTAAAAAAATACTGGCATATGTAGACATTGTAGTGTCATCCCTTGTTCAGCATCCTGCTTACCAAATTAAAAGTAACAGCAGGAAAAGCATTGCATGGGGATGTATCTTGAAAAAATGTTATTTGTCAGCTGCACAGTTTATACTGAAAAGGAGGTGGGACTGAGAACCCTAAAAACTGATAATGAGAGTGAGAATTCTAAGAAATGTGAGAATACTTGGGATCTGAACTTGAGTTGGAGAAAAAATCAGTTCCAGTTATGTATGTGAAAATAGCCTGTGGTCTAGAAAAGGGGGAAAAGAAAACATCTATCTTCCCTGTTTTGTAATTTACCTTTCTATTCTGGAATACATTTACAGTAGTTTGAGTTGCAGGCTCTTTGAGGTTCCTGTTTATGAAAAGATGATGATAAAATCAAAGACATTAAGAGGATGGTATCAAACTGATCAAAGGTTGATGGGTTTATTTATAAACTACTTCTAATGGCTTTGTTAAATGATGAAAGGAGGTCAAGGAAACAAGGTGATATTTGGTTGAAATGAAGAAAATATAGGTTATGTGTCAGTGTTACTCTTTGCATTGAAATCATTTTCTCTGAAACTGTTTCCTGTCAAATAGCAAAGATTACATTATTCTGGTATGTTAAAAGTAAATGGGATACACTGTTCAGTGTTGACCTAGACTGACTGGACTGAGTGTTCCCTATCTCTTCTAAGGGAACAGTTTTGGCTTTTGTTTTCTTTTTAAATGAACTTGAGCTGCACAGGCAGTTAATGCAGGCAGGGTGCTGTACCTTGCTTCCAGGTTCAAAACCAGGAAAAGTGTTCTTATCTGCCAGTATGGAGATGGGCACTTGCACTTCTTCAGGGAAATCCCCAGAGACATCTGATGCATCCACACAGACGGAACTGGTAAGATAGGAGACTTTGTTTCATGCAGTCAATTGCACTAACTGTCCTGAATCTTCTCCTGATGATCACAGAATCACAAAATCACACAGAATCACAGAATCATAGGGGTTGGAAGGGACCTCTAGAGATCATCGAGTCCAACCCCCCTGCCAAAGCAACTCCCTACACCAGGTAAGGTAAGATAAGGTAAAGATACGATAAACCCCTGCTTTGATTTAGTAGTTTAGTAGTTTAGTGGGTAGGGATGGTGATAGGAGGATGGTTGGACTAGATGATCTTGTAGGTCCTTTCCAACCTAATCCATCTATGAATCTATGAATCTATGATAAGGTAAATAACTGCACAAGATGCACACAGGTGGATGACCTTCTATGACAAGTGGCTAAGCCATAAGAAAAAGTTAAAAGGCTTCATAGTATTAGAGAGAGATTGTTTAATAACCATGTTCCAGCAGCAGACAGCACTGAGTAGGAGGCATCTTGGTCCCTGGTGACTCACAAAAGCAGGACTCCACTTTAGTCTCCACCCTTCAGCTTTGCTACTGAAAACAAATAGGATGCTCTCACAGCTACAGGCACCCATGATACTTATGACCAAGATCCTCAAGAAGAAACCATACTGGGGAGCTTGTGGGGAATATCACAAAAAGAAACACCATGTGCTTGTGGTGGGTGACTCTTAAAAGGCACCAAGGCTCCTCTTTGCCAGTCTGACAGTGAGTCTGCAGAGGTTTGTTGCCTTCTGAGAACCAAGATCCATGACATTGCCAAGAGAGTGCCACAGCTTGTCAAGAGTATGGACTACTATCCACTAGTGGTCTTTTATGTGGGCATGAATGATGCTGGAAGCTGGAACACGGGCAGAAGCAAAGAAGACTATAAAGCCCTGGGAGTGCAAGTAAAAAACACTGGTTCCCAAGTTATCTTCTCTTCAGTTTCGCTAGCTGGAGGAAAGTGGGAAGCCAGAAGTAGTTCTATAATATATACCAACACTTGGCTGCATGGCTGGTGCTGGCACAACGGTTTTGTTTTTTATGATGATGGGACTTTTTACGAAACTTACAACCTGTCAGGGGGAGATGGGATCCCCCTGTCTAGAAGAGGCAGGGGAACCTTTTGCAGCTGACTGACTAACTAGGTGAGGTAGGCAGGACTTGGTGGGCAGTGTCCAAAATGGCAATGCTTATGTCATTGCAACTGGCTGGGAAATGAGCCAAGACAACCTGAGCAGTGACAAATGTCCATTAGCTGCTTCCCATGATATGAGCCAGAATGACAGTCATCTTAAGGATGTGTACAGTTATACCCTCTTACATCCCTCCTGAGATACCTCCGCCTCTGCTCCCGTTTCTTCTCCGAAGCACCTCTATACCAATACAGCATGGGAATAAACAGGAACAATTGGAGAACTCTGGTAGCAGGGTCGTGATCTCATTGACTTCTGTAGAAGAACAAAATTCTGAGACTGCACATCCTCAGCTGTGGAGAAGAGGTACAGTATGTGTGGCTTGTGTGGTATCAAATGATCAGAGTGTAAAAGCCTTCAAGCACATAACGGTTATTTCCATACTTCTCTGAAGAGTCATGTTGCATATGTTGCATTTGCTTTTAATTTTAGAGTGGCTGAAGGAAAAGCTAATGTTAATATCACTTGTTGTTGCTTTAAAGATCTTTCAGTTTTGCAAAGCTGGCCTGCCTTTCAACCCTTCAGGAGCTGAAACTAGGCACAGCTTGGGAGATGTTTAATTTTGCTCAGATGAGGGTGGAACTGACTGTATTGGCCTAGCTTAGGTTATGTATTCTGAGACTTGGTGAATAGGAGTTTCACTCTGTAAAACTGAATTGAAAAAGAATATTTCAGTCACTTTTATCAGCCTATTTAAGTATATATATTAGAATACAAAACATAAAAATTCAGACTCTTACAAAGGATAAGTCTAAGTAATCGGAGGAGGGAATATGAATGAATGTGTTAAATAAGGCCTTCAGCATTTTATCTACTTCTTTTTCTCTTCAGGAGCATCCTGGTTTGAGCTGGGACAGAGTTGTTTTTCTTCATGGTGTTATATGATGCTATGGTTTGACTTTAGGAAAAAAACAGTGCTGATAACACAGCCATGTTTTAGTTGTTGCTCAGCAGTGCTGCACAGAGAAAGGACCCTCTTCCGGTTTCTGAGCTCCTATTACTGTCCTGCCGGGGAGGGGCTGGGGGCCAGAAGGAGCTAGGAGGAGACAGGACCAGGGCAAAGGGATGTTTGTGGTGTGATGTGAAATATGTTGTGATAAGAATAAACTATAAGACTTAGAGGAGTTGTCCATGGGACAGATGCTGCTCAGAAACTGGCTGGGCATTGGGTCAGTAAGTGGTGAGCAATTGTGTTGTGCATCACTTGTTTTTTCTTTCTTTCTTGTTTGTTTGTTTGTTTATCTTTGAGTTCTACTGTTTTGTTTTTTTTATTTTGCTTTCTCCCAGTTCTCTACCCCATCCCACTGGGAGGGAGGTGAAACAAGTGAAAGGACTGTATCCTATTTAGCTGCCTGCTGGCTTAATCTCAACAGGGAGTGATTACAAATCCATATTAGATGGAACATTTCTTTTTGAGGCTATTACGCACTATTGAGTTCATGTTAATGAAAGCTTGAATTTTTCCTGAAGTTGTTGCAGAAGCTGACCAGCGCTTAATAGAGGTAGCCTTCCATTCCTTTGTGTAACTGTATACTATCTGCATGAGAAAACATCAGCATCAAATTATAGCAGAAAATGATGAAAATTTTAGTAAATCTAGAAATAGCTGTAGACAGCCTTTAGCTAGGGAATACTTGTATTTTCAGTTTATATGAGCTTTTGATCTGAACTGAAAGGAAATTACTTTTCTTAAAGGCATTGAAATAGAATACCCATTTGGCAATGGTAGTGTTTCAGTACAGGTGGAGATCTGGCTTAATGTTGTATAGGTATTATGCACAGTAAGAGGAAATGAATGGAATGTTTGTTTTCCAGTCATCAAGACTGTATGTTATAGATGTTCTTACAATCATATTTATGAGAATAAATCACTTCTGCATGTACGGAAATCCAAAATATAAATTGGAATGTTAATTAAAAAACCAATCCAGTATTGCTTATACAGTCACTGTTGGAGCCCTTTTTCAGCAGTAATCATGCCATGCCTATTTCCAGTTGCCACATGACTCAGAGGAACGTCCCAAGCACTTTTTTTTTGTTATTTATTTCAGAGCACAAAAATTGCTGGGGAACTTCTAGATCCTGAAATCTGGTCCACAGCTGTTGAATGCAACTGTGTAAACTCAAAATGCTTCACAGTGCCACCCATTAGATTCTAGGTGCCCATGTGAGATGCACTGTATGTCTGTATTAGGCTCCAAGTATACACAATTTTTTTTTTAAGTGTTTGGCTTTTTTTTCCTCCAAGCATTAATCTTTTGTATTTGGAGTTGGATAATTATCAGTGTTCTCAGAACTTAATCTTGTTATGTTTCACCTCACAGGTGGCTTAAATCTTTGGGTACTGACTGTTGATAATTTATCACTGCATTGTGTACGTAGGTGCTCTGTACAGAGGTACTCTGTTCAGGGTACACTGTTGCACTCCAACTGCTGGGGAAAAAAGGAACCAGAACTGTACATTTTAGATCACTACTACAAAGGAGAGCCAGCTGCAAATCTTGTCTAAACCAAGTGTGCCCCATGGGTGTGATTGTTCTGATCCCCGGGTTAAGGACTGTGGAAACTGAGTTTACTGTATCAGGAACAAAGCAAACTGCAGCTTTACAGTTGGTGCATTACTGGACAGAAATGGTGTAACTGCAAATAAGAGTGAAAAAACAGTAAGGTTTTTATTAATTAGTGTTGTGCAGAATTTGGAAGAGACAGTGTAGCTCTTTTCACAGGTTTATGAGGAAAGATATTTCAGTCCAGTAACATAATGTATTAAACAGCATCTTTAAAAATCCTTAGGGACAAAAAGATGCATGCAGAAAATTTGGAAAAGCTGACCAGCAAGTTCCCTGCTGTGTTTATGCTACTTGCATCCTCATCCTGACCCCCCTATGCCCCCAGTTTCTGGTTTACTTTTGGAGTTGTTTCAGAGATGAGAAGATGACATCAGTGTTATGTCTTTACTTTATTAGATTACATGGGATGACTTAATGTTGTACAACACAGACTGGGGCTGGATCTGTGTTCATGGCTACTGGGGAGGAGAGGTTGAGAAGACAGCAGAATACATAGTTTGGCTGGACTGCGCTGCCAGCCACAAGCAGTAGAGATTGCTGTTGCTGACTGTGGAGGTTAGAGGACATTGATGTTGGTGAGTCAGGAAACACCAGAAATGGTCACTGAATCCTCACCCTGTGCCAGTAACTTCAACCTGACCATCTGCTTAGGCTGCTGTAGTGACACTGTTAAGCTCCCAGAACAGGGTGCTACCTGAAAAGCACACTCTGCCTCCTCCAGGAAGGGCTGCTGCGTGAGCATTGTGGAAGTGCCAGGAAAGTCAGTCTTGAGGCAGAATGTTTTGATGACCATGATGGGATTAAATTAACAGGTGCTGAGTGGAATGTGTTGAATCAATACCAAATAGTATGGGATTGTGGAAAGTTCATCTGTTTGAATTAACTTGGTAGTGTTTTTACACAAAGCGACAAGTTCAATTGAATAGATAAGGATGTAATAAATGTAGGTCAAGTATTTAACCTTTCAACACCCATTTTTGTTCACAGAGTAGAACACTGAAAAGTCAAAAAATGAGTTTTGACCAGGCTAAATTACCAGTGTTTAATGTAACTGTAAATATGGAGGTGTCAGTGTTCGGCTGGGTTTCCAGATAAACTTATGGGCTCTTCACTGATCTTTTTATTGGTGATATGAACCAAAGCCTTGCATTACTCCTGTCAAGCTTTGAAGAGTCACAGGACCAGAACTGATGAGGTCTGAAGGCACCCTGCGGTCAGGCAGCCTGGCTTCCTGGGCAAAGGAACCATCAGGACATTTCTGAATTAATTCTGTCTGAGTTGCAGCATAGAAAGAGCTTTCCATGTGAATTTAAAAATCACTTATGACAGGAAAAAGAATGATGTAGTGTGACAAATAACAGAAAGGGGCAGTGATGTGGGTAGGTTGGCAAGCTGAGACAGGCTGATGGTAATTCCGAGTTACAGAGATAGGAAATAGAGAAAAGGTGAGGCACTGGCACAGGCTGCCCAGAGATTTTGTGGGTGCTGCATCCCCAGAGGGGTTCAAGACTAGGTTTGATGGGGCTCTGGTCTGCTTGATCTGGTGGATGACAATTCTGCCTGTGGCAGGGAGTTGGAATTGCGGGGATCTTTGAGGTCCCTTCTCACCCAAACCATTTTATGATTCCATGCAATGAGGCACCTCCAAATGGAGGATCATAGGATAGTTAGCTGAACACGAACAGTGTGCCCTGAAAGGACTAATATGATCCCTAGATATTAAAATAAATAAATAAAAATTCATGCTCTGATTAGGAGTAGACAACACAGAAGTTATGTGATTTATTTCTGAGTCGCGGTTACACTTCAGCACAGAGCTTGTTCAGGAANTGTATTTAATATATGCTATATATTAAATATACATATATTTAGAAATTTATATATAAATATAATAATGTAAATATATTAAGTAAAAACATAATAAAATCAAAATACATAATTGTTTATATTTTGTTGCCTTGTAACAGATGGCAGTAGAGGGGCAGTCTGACAAAATGGTGCCTGGCACGGAAGTGCATGTGGGTGAAAGGTGTGTCAGTGAATTCCTTCATGTGGAGACAATGACTTGCATTGACATTCATTGACACTTGGTGAATNTTGATGCTTGCTCAACGTTTGCGAAGACCAAACAGTGGCTGTGAGCACAATGAGTCAATGAGTGGTGCATTTCAGCAGTGGCAGTGACGGTAGTCACCTCCACTGGTACAGATTTTTACCATTGCAGCACGCAGGCTCTTGTTCATTGCTGGCAAAAATGTGTACCTAACAGGTGTGACTTGCATTGAAAATGAACATTCTGTAGCTGAGAATGTGCTTTATCAAAGTGTCATCGTGCTCTTTCTAGCCGTTGTAGTTTCNGCAAAGGAACCATCAGGACATTTCTGAATTAATTCTGTCTGAGTTGCAGCATAGAAAGAGCTTTCCATGTGAATTTAAAAATCACTTATGACAGGAAAAAGAATGATGTAGTGTGACAAATAACAGAAAGGGGCAGTGATGTGGGTAGGTTGGCAAGCTGAGACAGGCTGATGGTAATTCCGAGTTACAGAGATAGGAAATAGAGAAAAGGTGAGGCACTGGCACAGGCTGCCCAGAGATTTTGTGGGTGCTGCATCCCCAGAGGGGTTCAAGACTAGGTTTGATGGGGCTCTGGTCTGCTTGATCTGGTGGATGACAATTCTGCCTGTGGCAGGGAGTTGGAATTGCGGGGATCTTTGAGGTCCCTTCTCACCCAAACCATTTTATGATTCCATGCAATGAGGCA
Organism: Odontophorus gujanensis; assembly: GCA_013399175.1. Classification (NCBI taxonomy): domain Eukaryota; kingdom Metazoa; phylum Chordata; class Aves; order Galliformes; family Odontophoridae; genus Odontophorus; species Odontophorus gujanensis. Next base: position 95,718 of record VXAB01000661.1, on the reverse strand, counting down.
CCTCCAAATGGAGGATCATAGGATAGTTAGCTGAACACGAACAGTGTGCCCTGAAAGGACTAATATGATCCCTAGATATTAAAATAAATAAATAAAAATTCATGCTCTGATTAGGAGTAGACAACACAGAAGTTATGTGATTTATTTCTGAGTCGCGGTTACACTTCAGCACAGAGCTTGTTCAGGAATTCATGTGGTTGGAGGTGTATGGGTGCCCTTCTGGCCCCAGAAGGCAGAAATCTGTTTCACGTACTGTTCAGAAGATCACATTAGGTTTCTCTGTGACTGTTTATTTCACAGGGTCTAGTGGATAAAATGCGGGCTTTCCTAGAGTGGATTTTGGACTGCTGTCTTGTCAGCCAGGGTAACCTGTCTGTCTCTGTGTGTTTTTTCCACGCTGGTGAGATGTTGGGTAGCCCATTTTGCAGCGCAGTCACCTACACACAGGTGCCTGTCACCATGTTTAACCAGCGCTGGACCACCAGGGCTTACCCCAGAAGCAACCTGTGGTCTGGATGGACCTTTTTCCCCTCACCAACCTGAATATGGTTTGGTGACTTCTCTTGTATGAAATAGTACATTCTGAAAGACCTCTTTTTAATGGAGAACATCTGTAAATCCAAATCATTTCTCTAGTTATATTACTTTTTGATAATAAACTGTGGCAGCTGGGGACTACTTTATTTATGCTTACCATGTCTTATTTCCAATTTCAAATACCAACGTGTGTATTTGATTAAAAGATATATATGTATATACTGTTCTTTCCAGGTGAAATACATCACTTCTTCAGTCCAGAAGCCAAGATACATTTTGGGAACTCTTGTCATTGCCATTTTGTTGTATGCCCACTACAGGTCCTGGTTTTGGAATGCTTTCATTTGCAGACTGCTCTGTGTTTGTGTATGTATATACNAAACAAAACAACAAAAAAAAACATTACAGTTCTTTTCCTTGCTGTTCCCTCCTCCCAAATTAGCTTTGTTTGGTGTCCCCTTATGTATAGAAAAATAGAAACAAATCATATTATGCTTTAGTGCCTTGAAGAAAATCCTGTTGTTGTGTGGAATAAAACCTTCATATTGATTTAGACCTAGAGACACATCTGGATGCTTAGCTTGAAAAACATAATACAGTTCTTTATTAGCTGTTGTAACTGTTTTCAGATGTTAAAAAACAATGAAAGTACGCACCTAAGCAATGTAGAGTTACCATTATGTTGCAGAAACAATAGCTTGAAAACAGAGTCAAAATAAATGCCAAACAAGGTCTGGTTTTAGTTCACGATAAGATTTTCAATCTGAGTATGTAAAGACTTCTACCTAAAAAGAAAAATGAATGATCAGGGTTGTTTTTTTGTTTTTTTTTTGTTTTTTTTTTTTCCTGACAATTAACTGATCTGCCTTCAGGATGATAATGAAAATGATGTTGTATGTGGAAGAGGAAACTGAATCTTTCTCTCTCTCTTGATTTTTTTTTTTTTTTTTTTCTTTCATAGATTTGCTTTCAGAGTAGCTTGCTTTAAAATTCTGCCAGAAATTGGTATAACAGTACATTACGTCATGAAAATGCTGGATACAGTTTCAAGGAAATTGCATGAACGCATCCCGTGTATGGCTTAAAAATTAGGCACTGGATTCATGTTACCTGGCCCTAGTGCCTGCAGTGTTTGTAGTCAATAACAAAAACAAGAGACATCAAAGGAAATGGTGTCGTTTGCAGTTGGCCCACCGAAGAAATTGTCTGTTCCCTCCTGCTGGAGTAGAGGCACCTGTCTCAGATGTAATGGTCATTGCTGTCCATGTAAGATCTTCTCCAGAGAGCCCAGAGGTGTGCTATGCCCTGCAGTCCATCGGCTGTCACAGCTGAAGAGATGGTGCTGTCACCTGTCTTTGATGGCTAGCTGGGAGCTTGCATGTAGAATGGGCGACCGGTATTTATGTCCCACAGTGGGATAGGGAACCCACATCCAGTGGGTTCTGAATTACATGTCATCACTATGAGGATACTGAATTAACTGGGAGAGAGGGAGTGGAGGCTTTGCCATTCTTGCTGAGTCTGAGCTACTTACGCAAAGAGCTGTGGAGTCAGGAGGCAGAACGTGTTTGAGGGGAGGTTCACCCTCTACTGCTGTATCACCAACATCCATCTTTGATGTCATGGGCCAACATCATAAAATAGGAGACATTAGTTGCCTTAGTATTAACCACGTGTTTAATTTATATTAATATATGTTAATGTATAAAATGCTTAAGGACCCTAGGGAGTGCTAATGTATAGCAATCCATCTCATGATTTAAGCAACATTATGGATTATTATCTGCTGTTGGTAGTAGAGGCAGGTGTTGTGTTCTGGTGCCCCTCTTGAAGTACAGAGTGGCTCTGTCTTGGCCCTGGTGATTTAAAGGCCAGTGAAGAGCTGATTCTTGAGGTGTCTGTGCTGGTGGTGCAGGCTGATAGATAGTTACTATGTTGTCTTGTTAGACTTGTGTTTGAGAAGTGTCAACATAAGCAATTTAATGTTAACTTGACGTACATAATTAACAGCTGTGGCTGAAAATTACACTTCGAGTGTGACCAGGAAAAAAAAAAAAGGAAAAAAAAATTTATGGTGTGTTTGGTAATATGTTCTGGAAGTATGTGATATGATATATCTTTTGTTTCTCACAGTGATACATTTCAGAGTGTTCAAGGCTTGCTTATTTTTTAAGGAGCTGAAAACCAATGGCTCCAGTAAAAGTAAGGTACAGAGGGCAGACAGTGGAAGATGTACTGCTCTCTATCCCTGGCTGGTTTTAATCATAGATCAAAAGGAAGCAAACTTTGTTTTCTTAAACATACTGGGATTAGAGCTAAAATTTGTCTATTCTGTAGAATGTCTTATAATACTTGCTCAAGAACGTTTACTTGGGCTATGCTAATATATGTTAGTTTTTTCAAATGGATTTTCATAAGTGGGTTTTTAAAAGTCAGTTTCTCCCAAAGAAATAAGAGAACGGAGAATGATCTTAGCTGCTGGAGGTGGGGAGATTTATTCAGCAACTGAATTAAACTATTTCTCCAGTTAAAATTTTCAGGGATTTTATGTTGTTCTGCAAGCTGTAGAGGCTTTAATTGAGAAAATTGGCTTAAATTAGTTTCCTGGATCATAAAATCAGAAATAGCATTCAGACCACCAGGTTCCTAGTTGATAATTAAGTAGGCTTAAGAAAGTTTCTTCATCTGTAAATATTTCCATTTGTTGGTGACTACTGTGTGTATTTCCACATCAAAGAAAAAGGTCTGCAAATAGCCTTAAATATATACGTATCTAACTGGCTTATTCTTTCTTCAAACTGAAAATGTTAATGTTTAATCACATGGAACTAAGGGATCTACATTTCCTTAACTGATTCCTCAGACTGATAAAATATTTTGCAGTTGAAAAGCAGCAGTTTTTATCTGACCTCTTGGGTGTGTATTGGGGGGTTATTAGAGCTTGATTATTTAAAGCTTACATTTGCTGTAAGGAGCTAACGTTTACTGAGTTCACAGAGTCATAGAATGGCTTGGGTTGGAAGGGACCTCGAAGACCACTCAGTTCCAATCTCCTGCCATGTGCAGGGCAGCCATCTACNGCCATGTGCAGGCAAGCCATCTACCAGGTAAGTTTGCAATGGGCCCCATCCAACCTGGCCTTGAACACTTCCAGAGATGGAGCATCCATAACTTCCCTGGGTAGCCTGTGCCAGTTCCTTGTGACCTTCTGAGCAAAAAATTTGCCCCTAACATCTAACCTAAATTTCCCCTCTTAGTTTAAAACCATTTTTTCTTGTCTTGCCACTATCTTCCTGTGTAAAATGTTTATTTACCTCCTATTTATAAGCTCTCTCTACAGAAAGAGAAGACTACAATAAACTCTCCCTGCAACCTTCTCTTCTGCAGACTGAATAATCCCAGCTCCTTCAGCCTTTCATTATAGGACAGGTGCTCCAGCACTCTGACCATCTTAATGGCCTCTCCTGGACCCACTCCAACAACTCCTTGTCTGTCTCGTGTTGGGGGATCCAAGCCTGGATGTAGTGCTGCAGATGGGGCTTCACAAGGGGACGGTCACTTCCCTCTCCCTCTCCCTGCTTGCCATCCCTCTTTTGATGGAACCCAGGATACTGTTGGCCTTTCAGGCTGCAGGCGCACATGGCAGGCTTGTGTCAAGCTTTTTGTCCACCACATCCCCACAAATCTTTCACCACAAGGCTGCTCTCAGTGTGTTCTCCCAGTCTGTACACAATTCCAGGATTACTCCAACTTTTCACTTGGTCTTGTTGTATCCCATTAGGTTATCATTGTCCTATTCTTTCAGGCTTGTCCACAACCCTTCCTTTGACTGTGTCAGCTGTACCACACAGTGCCATCAGCAAACTTGGCTGAGAGTGCACTCAATCCCCATTATCCAGATCATGAGTAAAGTTGTTGAAGAGACTGATCACTGGAGGGCACCACTCATCACCAGCCTTCACCTGGACTTAGAGCAGTTGACCACAACCCTCTGGCAGCAACCATCCTACCATTATCTACTGAGTGGCCCACCTTCTGCATCCTTTCAATTTAGTGATGAGTGTGATATGGGACCATATGAAAGAACTTGCAGAAGTCCAGGTAGATTATACATTCACTTCCTGTGTCTACTGAACCCTTCAGTCTGCCATAGAAGGCCATCAGATTGGTGAGGCATGATCTTCCCTTGGTGATGCCGTTAAAGATTGCCTCTTCATCTCATATGTACCTTAACATAGCTTCTAGGAGGATCTATTCCATGATATTCCCAGCACAAGTTTGGAGCTTACATGTTGGGACGTTTAAAATCTGGACCATCTTTGAAGCTGTTTGGATTTATCCTGCATTAAATGAGAACTGAGCTTCACTGTATTTAGTGTGCAAGTAGTCTTCTGGGTATAGGAGGCATAATTATAAGCTTAAGCCCATTCAGATTTTTTTCTGCAGCACCTGTAATGTGAGATTGATAAGATGAAGGAGAACTAGAAAGAAAAGGGCTGGTAATATCCATTACTACTTTTATTGGTCCTAGAATTACTGGAATATTTGTGTCATTGTTTCATCTGCAACAGGATTTATTTATATTACCAACTTGTGGTAAATTTCTGGTGATTTGCTTGAGTACTTGGAAATTTGTTATAAAAGGTTGGTTTGTTATCTTCTTTGGTTGTTGCTAGTAAAATCTCGACCTTAAGAGAAGAGATTGCCAATTCTTTTGCTTGCAAAGAAGAAAGCAAATGAAATGTTATCTGAAGAAAAATGTGTTTATCTAGACTGGGACCGGAGGTACTTCCAGTGTCATGGTTTAACTTGTGATCACTCTAGACGAATAAAGGTCTGTTTTTCATAATGGACAGCTGTTGATGTTTCTTGTCAGGAGAGAATTTAGCTTACGTGATATTGTTTTTAGTTCTGAAGCTTGGGCATCCAGTTTACATCATTTTGACACTCCTTTAAAGAAGAATATTTCAGTAGTATGTGGCAAATAATATTGAGGGGATCGTTTTACCATTGAACAGTATCTGCTAATGTTCAGGATACTGGTAACTGGGCTGTTTGTTTTGTTTTGTTTTTAAATCTTGTCCCTCCTGATTCAAAATTTATGCTGCTTTACACTACAGAAGTACTTAATCACTTGAGGCATATTTCAAGTACTCTAATATGGGTTCAGATCTGATCAAGATAATTAGTTACCTGGTAGATAAGTTTAGGCTATTTAGATTCTTGTTCTTTAATTAAGCTTTTCATTTCAGACTGTTATTTAAAATGCATTTGTTATTCTAGGAGATCCTGTGTGTTTGCACAGTGGAAATGAAGGATGCAACTTTATGGTAGTTTTTTTGGTAATATTAAGTATTCTATAAAAAATCAGATGGCAAATCACTAGCTGTTATTACCATACTCTTTCAACATATTTTCTCAAGTGAAAGAATTAAGTGGCAGCCACTAGTATAATATTATGTGAGAGAACCATGTTTTCCAACAAAACTCTGAAATATGCGTTTGTCTCTGAAATGGGATAATTTTATGCACAAACATTCATTTACTGGTTACTATACAACATGCTGTGAACATGCCTATGGCAAATTATCTTGGACATGTAATGCTAGGATGTCCTAATCACTTGAATTTGCTTTTTTTTTTTTTTAAATGAAATACTGTGCTACAAATAGAAATGTGTTTGTGTTACTCAATAAGGAGAGCTTGGTTTTGTTTATGCTCAACTGTTGCATTCTTCAGTTGATTGAAACAAACAAGCAACCTTATAACATTTTTAGGTAAGTCTTTCCTAAATCTGAAGAAATTTCTGTTCTGCTGTGACTGAAGAAAGCCTTAGCATGAACCTTTACCAATAACATTTATTTGTTCACTACTGCAGTCTTAATAGGAAGCAGAAAAAGAAAAAAAAAATGTGTGTGTGCTTGACTCCTGTCAAGTGATAGAAAAACTTATAGAGGCAAATAAAAAGTGTTTTAAAATCCTGTAGATGAAACAACCTTTTCTGATGGTACTTGAACTAACAGTTCTGTGCACATCATGATATCTTGATCCCTGAGACCCTCACGAAGAGACTGCTGCTCACTGGGAGAAGGTCTTGCCCCTTTACTTCTCCCTAACTTTTGGGTAAAAATGTCCAGGCTTTTAAGTGTAGTGTCTTAACAGGGAAGTCTTTCAGCTGCTGTCATTAGGGAGGAAAAGAGCATAGACTGAGCAGCCAGGTGCAGGGGAGAAGTTGAGCTTGAGTACCTGCAGAGGGGAGGGAGACCTCTTGTTTCATTTGGGATGGCAAGGAGCCTCTAAACTGGTTCAGCTGCTCCTAAAACTGCAGCATTTGTGGCTATTGGCAAGCCAGCCCTCTTACTTCGATCAGATGCTTTCCTTTTGGGTGCAAATGGGGCTGCTCATCACTCTGATCAAAGGAGGTCAGTGGACATGGGAGACTATAAGACGTATGAGAGGCTTTAGGAACAAATCTCAGTCTTGGCTGCCTCTAACAGCCATGACATAACTGAAATCATGAAACTGTCCTTGTTCCGCTTCAGATCAAAGCACTGCAATCTGGTCCCCATCTTACTTCTTCTTCCAGATAATTGGGGACAAGCACAGCAGGACACTGTCTGACACTTCCAAATAAATTCTTAATGCAGAGATTCCTCTTCAAAGCATTCCCCCTTTGCTGTCCCCAGTGGTTAGGCTTTGCAGATTGAAGGAAGCCATTTTGTTTTCACAACTTCTGCCATTACCGTTTGATTCTCCCCTGGGCATTGCTTTTTCCAGGATTGCTGTAGCAGTAATATTAGTTTTGGAAAGAGGAAAATGAGCTGGTCTGTTCTTGGAAATCTTAAGTAGTGCTTTGTGCAGAAAGGAGCATCGCAGTGCTGTGGCCACTGTGGGCAGTACCTTGAGGAGTAACTTGATGTGGCAGTGACTGTGTGAAGGTGAGCCTTTTCAGGTGTAAGACTACACCCTAGAAAAGTATTAGACACCGTTATCTGCAGCAAGGAATGGGTGATAGCGCAGAAGCAAAGCACCTGAAGCCCACCAGAATATTTGGTATCTTATGGAGGTGCATGCAGTGACTGGAGCTACTGATTCACTGATTGCAGATATCTCTTTGCCCACATCTATCTGTGGCTATTGATGAGAAGAACATCTACAGGAAGGGGTCTTTCTGGTTGACTTGAAGGTATGAGTGTTTGAGGAATAGACCGTGCCTTCCTGCGTGTGCAGCAGGTGTGAGCTAGTAAGTGTGATGGTACTTGTGATGAAAACTGCAGCTTTTCTGTCCTGCAGAGCAGTCCCCTGATCAAGGTGAACTGTAGCTTACAGTGTCTTTGCCAGCTGGTTGAGCTCACTGTGAGGGATAGCAGACCAACAGGCAGAGTGGCTGGGTACATGGTGCACTGTGAGGGCTGTTGGTGTGTTTCTGTTCCGTTGCTTTGCATTTAGAGACCACAAACTGTGTGTGCAAGGGACTGCAGTGGGAACTTCAGTTTGGTGCTTTTTTTGCTTGTTGTTTTTTTTCCTTGTTGCTTCCTTGCTGTTTTTTTTTTTTTTTTGATTGTTCGCTTTACTTTTTAGAAATTTTACTATCTTTTCACTGATCTTCCGTAGTGCAAAAGAAAATAGAACTACAAGGGTATCCTGAATATTGTCTGTACCTTTTATACTGGAGAACTCTTTTCTCTTGTTTTTGTTTGTTTGTTTGTTTTAACAAAGCACTGAAGCTTTACCAAAGCCAGTTGGCGGAAGGAGTTTACTGGTAGACAGCAGGCTGCCATTTGGGTTCATGTGGATTTTAAATCAGTGTTTGAGTGATGTGGCATGCTGCTCCAGAAGGACATCAGCAAGGGGAGTACTGGCTTATGTAAAGTCCAGCAGGTAAATAACACATTAAACATGTGAAACTAATGACTTTTTATGAGACTTCTGGGCAAAAGTATGATGATATACTAATGATATTAACACATGTAAGAAAAGTATTCTTTTCAAGGATCCCAGCATTAAATGTTTCCTCTAGGCACAAATTTTACTTCAGCCCTGCAGATTGTGACTTCAGTTTCCCCAGCGCTAGTAAACTTATCTTGCTGTGTCTAGAGATCTAGTATGTCTCTACTGGGAGATTTTATTCGAATCTGAGAACTTTCCTAGGAAATATAAATGTTTATAAATCATAAAACCATCCCTTATGACTGTTTTTGCCATTCACTCTCCTATATTAGCTCAAAAATTCTTCATTTTAATATCAACAATACGTCCTTAGGAATTTTCTGTCCAGAGCAGTTGTACAACTAGACACAACTAGATCCTTACTCTAGTGCCAGTTCAGCATTTTGCACTTACCTTTTTCAGTTTTGGTCCCCAGTGTATTACAAACGTTATCAGTATATCCAATTTGTGGAGAAGGAGAGGCAGAAAAGTGGAGAAGAGAGGAGTAGACAGAAGAGGAGGATGTTGCCATGTGGTGTGTGTCTGCGCCTGAAGACTGATTTACTGTTTAGCTTCCTGAAGGCCTGGGTGCCATTCTATCTGTGGTCATTACAGGGAAAATGTAATGTTTACCCCAAACTTCATTTTCTCAAAGAAGGAGTGTGTTTGCATAGACTCTGCCTAGTTGTCCAAACAGCAGAAGTTGACCTCTTTGAATTTGTTACTAGGTAGAACATAATCTGCTTTGCAGAAAGAGGGGTAAATTAAAGTATGTTTAAAATTACCTACATTTTAGGAAATTGCCTTTACCTGTAATGTATTATGGAAAGCCATAGAGTACAAGGAAAGTGACCAACCACATAATCAGACTTGGAGACAAGTGACAAGCAGGCATTCTGTTTTAATTTTCTTTTGTTACAGGCTTAACTTTTGGTGGGTTATTGTGATGAACTGGATTTGCTGTTACCTTTTGACTTTCCCAGCTGTATTCCGACTCCTCTGTGCTGTCTGTGGCTTCAGGCAATTCCAGTCTTCAACACAGATGAGAAAGCAAACAGCTCCTGACATCCAAAACCAGTTTAAAACAAAGCTCCTCTGAAAGAGTTTCGGACTCTTTTTCCCCTGCTATTCCATACTCTGTCTTGGAATAGAGATAATCTTTATTCAAGTTCTGCATGCTGTCCCCAGCCAGCAGACCTTAAAAGACTAACTGTGAATGCATAATTAATAATCCTAGCTAGTTAGGTAGGATTGAACTACATCTTCGAGATGTCAAAAAAAAAAAAAAAGCGTTTGCTTTATAATTTCAAAAAGGATGATTTTGATAGGCAGAACTTTACATCCAGTGCCTGGAATTTTCTCAGAGATAATTGAGAGGGCTGTATAAATTTTTGAAACAAATTCAAAGGTTACACAAAGCATGCTTTCTATCAGTAATTTGCATATAATTCTTTTCTGTCTTAGTCCTTCCTGCTCCTTCCCCCAGCTTCCTTATTTTTTCTGTGTAGTAGGCTCATGACATGGTCACTATCTTGTTGTTTAGAAGGAGCCATCTGTTCACTTCTGCGAAGTGTGGGAACTGTGAAGGAGATGAGATGGCTTTTCAGATTTGCTGTAATCAAAACTCAGGGAGGCTGACTGTCAGGAGAAAAAGTAAATAAATGAGTTGTCCTCAAACAGAAAGCCTTGCAGGTATCCTGAGATTATTGATACTTTTTCCAAACTGAATTACAACTAATGCTTGTCCATTTGAAGAATAAATCAAGACAATCAAGATATTAACAGGTAATTCATTTTCAATCTGGATTTTTTTTTTTTTTGGATATTTATAGATATGCCACCTAATAAATCATTTTAAAAAATGAAATTTAATTTTGAGCAGTGGAAAAACTAGGTGGTATGGCATCTCTTAAGGAGATTTATGGAGAAGATCACTGGATGCTGCCAGGCATAGTTCTAAAAAATTTTTGTGCTAATACACATGTAGTCTTTGTCCATCTTTTAAATAGACCCCAACAGCAGAAAAATTTCAGATTAAAGAATAGTGTACTTTGTGCATTTGTGCTTTGAAATGTGATTTTCCCAAAGCTCTGTAAAGATTACAGGCAGTAAACTGACTGTGTTTTGGTTGCTATGAACAAATGAGAAATTTGAAAATGCAGAAACAAGAGAGGATAAATTGATCCTGGTGTTACACAAGAACATCTGTCTGGAGTTTCAAAGGCAGCTAGCTATCAGCTAAGGCAGATTTTCTGTCTGGCTGTGTGAGGACTGTGTGAGCTGTTGTGTCTATATCGAAGCTGCTATTGTTCTCCTGCTGTGAAATGACAGATGGATGTGTCTATTCTGAGAGATTTGTGACTTCTGGCTGACTTGTGCTTTCAGAATTCATGCATAATAGAGCTTGCTCTAGTCCTTCAAGAGGGAAGAAAAACACAACAAAAATGAATGAAACATATGGTGCCAGTCTGTATTGGAAATCATCAAAAGTATATTTTTTTCTTTTTGAAGACATATAGGTTATTTTTCTGAAGGGAGCTATTGGCTTTTGGTTTGTTTTTCTAAGGATGTAACATATCCACTGCATACATATGTATATAGTTTCCTTTTGATTTGAGTAAAAACAAGTTACAGTGCTATTCTAAAGTATTCTGATAGCCAAACAGTACTGAAAATCTGGATCCTAAATAAAAATAATTATGAAAGAGATTGACTTTATTAACAGGTTGAAAAGGGAAAACGTGTATTTCAGAAATAAAGGTTATACTTCTGTTAATGAGTTTTCTAATGACAGAAGGTTGCTTTACTACACACGTAGCATATATATGTTAATTGGGTTAACGAATACACTGCATGTATATGAAAACATTATCTAGCAAAGTCTTACTAAAATATTCATCTGTCAGCCCAGATAAATGTGTGCTGTTTTTTTTTTTTTCATCTTGAACTGAATGATCTTAGCATTAAAAAAGGAAAGGTGAGTAACAATGCTCTTGGAATATCTAGAGGAAAAGTACTTCTGGATTCACTGGGACCATTGTTACAATGCAAAACTGGATGTTCATGCTTACATAGTTTGCAGTTGTTTTGTTTAAACACTGAAATTTTTTGCTTCTGTAATGTTTTCTCTATAAGTCTGTGAATTGCTAAGGCAATCTATTGGTCAAGTATTCACGATTGTAATTGTTTAAACTGAGAGCTATAAACCATCCTCCCAGAGTGAAGGATCTGTTTAAACAAAGTGTTTATTTAAGCCTTCTACAAACAAATACCTAATGAAGAGCTATGTATTGTAGAAAAGAAAAACATGGCGTAGGCTCTAGGTCAATGTGCCATCTTTCCAGGATGTGCTGCTGTCATGTGAATGGTAGATGTGTATTATTAATTGATTGGAAAGCTAGCTACTTAGTTGTGTATTTGACTTCTCTTTCCTCATGATATGCTTTAAACAGGTGTGTTACAGCTTGTCTCTGTAGTTCTGTACAGAATAGCTGAGGGAGTTGTGTGAGGCAGTGGAAGCTCCCAAATAGAGGATCAGTTTGAATCAGCAACTTGATACCCCTGTTTCTCTTCAACTGTGAAGAGAATGTCTGATCTAATTCACTCATTTATTGTGTTGTGCGGAAAATCATTTTTCTGCTAATACATAATTTCTCCAATTCAAAACAGTGTATCTGAGTGCTAATACAGGTATTGTAACTTTGATGCTTTTCATTGAAGCTTTATCAGGGTTCCAGTGAAAGAATTCCTCCCTACCTGAATTTATGTTTGCCTTAGACCCACATTCTTTGTCTTCTTTGTCGCTTGTGTTTGTGAATGACTCTAGATGTTACAGTAAAGGAGTGGTTGATTTCAGCCAGTTCTTTCCTGAGCAGTAAGGTACGTTTACTGCTGTCTAAAAAAAAAAAAAAAAAAAAGCCAACAAAGAAACATTTCAAGTTCTGAACTTAAATAACAAAACATGGACACTTGTCAGGTGGTGTAGAGATGAAAAATGTGCTGATAAATCCTTTGTCATCTATGTATGTTGTTGTTCTTTCCAGTATGCTGAGCTCAATGGTGTTCTCTACTACTGGGTTTTGGGTGAGTTTCTAGATTTGAAACTGTGATGCTTGTGTTAACCTTTCTAACACTGGAGAACTGAAACAGAATGCATGAATGCCAGAAATTGTGCGTGTTTCATGAATAGAGAAAATACTTTCTGACTTTTTGACTCTCTTGGTTTTCATTCTCATTAAGAACTTCCTTCTCTTTAATTTTTCTTTTCCTGTTTAGGAGCGGGGGGAAAAAAAAAAAAGGAGAAAAAGAAACACCTTCTGATGTTTTCCTTATGTGCCTTGAAGGCTAAATAAGTTAGTGTAACAAATATTTAAATTAGTGCATTTATGATACAATAGTTACTGGCAGTGCTTGCAGGCTACTTTATCTGATTAGATCATAACACATTAGAGTCGTAATCTCTTTCTCATGTGCTGAATCCAGCGTTCAGCCTACATTCTAGGTAACCTGACATTTCCATTTGCTTCAAACTAGTTACAAAGGAAAAAAAAAAAGGCAAAAAACCCAACAAAAACAACAACAAAAGCCCCAGCTTTTTGCTATTCCTACTGCTTTCTTTGTATCCTGGCAGGCTGTCAGAATGTCTTTTATGTCTCCTGGCCCTGACAGGGTGAGCTGCCTCACAGTCTCTTGGAGAATTTCCTAACTATAGGCCTTTTTAGACACGTTTTGGGAGAACTTGGCAGGAAAGAGATAGTCCTGACTGAAACAGAGAGCTAACAGGGGATTTCCATTAGTACAATAGCCTCCCACTGTAGCAATAAGGAGCGCCTCAGACTGAAATGATGGAGACACTGGCTTCCTGCTTTTTCCTAGCAGAATGGCTGAAGACACCCAAGTGAGCTCCTGACTCCTCAGATCTAACCAGAGGGTTTACTGAGTTGTTCAGAAGTCCATTGTTAAACATCTATTTAAACAGTCTGTTTTATTGCCCTTCAACGTGGATCTTAAGGTAAGCAATAGGACTGGCAGCTTAGGATATTTTTATTCTCCTAATGTTGTTTTTTGAGGGTTGTTTTTTTTTTTTTTTGGAGTACATTTGACCCATCAGGCAACAACCTAGAGTTTTTTTTCTGTGTAGATGACTAGGAGTAACCCTTTAGGTGACGTCCAGTTCCTCATCATTCTCCTTTATTGTCTTCTCCAAAGATCTCAGTATACCATTTAAGACTCCAGTTATCTTGTTTTTTCTTTTTTGTTTTCACAGACTATTAACTTACTGAGGTCAGATAGAACCTAAGAGTTACTAAACCAAATTCAACATTATCCTTCTCCTTCTTGCTATTGATACTTTAGTCTGAATCTTCAAAGAATCTTTGGGAGGGCAGGATGAGACTTTCTAGAGGACTGAAGAAGGACAGATACAAAGCTAGACTCCCTACTTTCCTTCTAATTTTCTTTTAAGTAATGGGGAAAACAAAGGGAATTGTGAAACTCAGTAATATCTAAAGAGGAAGGGAATTGTAAGCTGCTCCATGAAACCTTAATGCCTGCATGATTTTTAAATTGTTGCTTTTTAAGCCCCTCTGGGATAATAAAGTTGGTAAACTGCCAGTATAGATTTATCAAGAACAAACAGTGTCAGACAATTTTAATTTCCTTTCTTGGCAGTGTTGCTAGCCTCGTAGATTAAAAGATTAGTAGATGGATGAGATATCTTGACTTCATAACTTCTTTCATGCAGTGACTACATGTGGTATTCTTGATGCTATCTCACACATCATTCTTAGAAAATGGCTAAGGAGCATTACATGGAATCATTACAAACTGAACACACAAATGGTTGAGACAAGGTCTTTGAGTGTAGTTTTTAAAGGATCTCTGACATCTAAGAGGGAATTTCAGATAGGTGCATTGTATTTTCTCTTTGGTGGTCTTTATTTTTATTAGTGACTGGTCTAATAAAGTACAGAGAATGAATTTGTGAATAGCAGCAAGATAGAATGCTGTATGGTGAAAATCAGGATGAATTCAGAACTATGACTACAAATTATTTGCAAACTGTGGTCTGCAAATGAAGTGAATCTACCAGTTGCTTATAAGAAGTAAAGAAGGGTAACTAAGAAAAACAAGATTATTTTCAGTACGCTCAAATTCACTTCACAGGATTCTGTGCCCCCATTGGAAAGCGTAAAGGTGTTCCCATGTGTAAAATGTTGGCTGAAAAGCCATTGCTTTGTCAATTTGGAGAGAAATTACTGAAAGGCTGTCCAAGTCCATGTTCAACTTCTGCAAGGTGAGCACAAGTTGGTACGTTTTAAACAAATTTTGAAAGAGTAATGAAGTGCTGAAGTAGCATAGCCAAATAAAACTCTGAGGTTTATGACTGAACAACAGGTTGAGATGTGTGAACAGGGAAGGCCACGTGTAGGAAATGCAGTAGCTGTTCTTTTCCGCTTTGCACTGATGATGTCTGAGACGTTACTTGTTACAACTTAGGGTTACTAGATTTTCTCTTTTTCTCTTTTTTAATTTTAAAGAACACAGATGTCTTGAACTGTGCCTTAATAAAGCAACTGTAATAAAGTGCTTTGAAAATAAGACCTGCAAGAAAATTATGAAGGAATGACTTTTTAATCTCATATGAGGAAAAACCAAAGATAATGTGAGAGACATCTCAAGAAAAGTGAAGAACTCGGTAGGGGGTACTATTTTTTTGTGTTCTCCCCTGCCAGAGATAGTATGACTGTGTGAATAACAGGAAAATAAGAAGTGTCTTAGGTATGCATGTTTCTGTGGCAGCTGCCTGATATACTCTGTAGTTACGATGTGGGTTAGCCCTCCAGATGTTATCAACAACTCGTGTATGTAGTTAGTCATTGAACAGATGACTTAAAGATGTTGTGGAGTACGCTTTGATAGTAGAGATTTCTGGAAACAGGTGAGATGTAAGAAATTTTCAAGGAGGATCTAGCTACTTCTGCATTATCTCACAGTAGGAATTGGATAAGATGATCTTTCAAAGTCTTTTCTAGTTCCTTCCAGTTCTTCTTATATAGGAGCATTTTAATTCAAGGGGAAAACAGAAAAAATAAAACAAAATCTAGCCCCACAGGAATTAGCGTTCATGTGGAAAATGTTACATCAGAGAGCCATGAGGTTGATTGTTCCTTCTGTGGACTTGCTTATGACTAGGACCAAAAGAGTGTTATTCATCATGAAAGTAGAACTGTCTCTGTCTGAAGAAGACAGAAATATCTTCAGCCAATTGCGCCAACGTATGAAGTTTGATTTTCCTCATCTTATTAACTCAAGTTATTAAGATAATTCTGTCAAATTTGTTGTCCTTTTGATTTTAGTTTTTGTTTACTATAATAAACATGTTCTCATAGTCAGCTAACTGGCAATCAGGAATCTCGAGTTCCTGTGGACATGTAAGTTGCCGTGGTTTTCCAGGCTTAAGCCCAACGGTGTTGAGCATAGTAGTAAACAGAATATATACCCTGTCCCAAGTAAACATGTCTTTAATTTCATGACAAAAGCACTATTATGTGATTAAATCCTGGTTTGAATTCTTGATATCAGAGGGTTGATATCAGAGTTGTGAAAAATTTGTCTAATGCAAGAAGAATTGTGTCACTTAACAAAACCACACGTGTGCACACAAACAAATCATCATAACTCCCAAATGAAAAGAATACCGCTTTTAGATTTTAGCATAAACTTGCATTAACTGAAAGAAAATTAGTATTTCCCAAGTCAGTTTTCATCTTAAATCTTGAAGTGACTTTTCCTACTCCATACTGGGTATGATCAATATACTGCACTGGGCTAGTCCTCAGATGTGATCCACCTGTTCAGGCTTGATTTCCACTGAATTTGAAAAGCTTTCTAAAAGTGCAACAATATTTAATCACTTCACAGAAGACAACCTCAGATTATGGATGTGATTGTACCTAATTTGTTTTGCTGTTTGAGAGCTGGCTGTGGATCATGGCTTGTATCCCAGCAGTGAATAAAGTCATGGATATGAGAAAGGTAGAATAATTTTTTCATTTGTAACTTTTGTTTCTCACAGTAATGATACATGAATCTGTCCAAATCTGTTGTCTTACAGTAAATCATTTTGTTTTGAAAATTTGTGATTAATGCTGCTGTGAATGGGGAGGGGAATAACAATATGGATATTTTGTGCTTGTCAGTTTGTCTGCCTCCATCTAGTATTTGACATGACTTCTAGTACTACATAGGAGTAGAGGAATAGCCATGTTCTGATCAGGCCAAGTGTCCATTTAGCTCAGTACTCTTCCCAAAGGCAGCCAATAAAGGTGCCTGGGGAGAAAAATGTAAGAAATGCATGAGGTATATATAGTGATTTGTTCCCATGGTTGAGTCCCTTAATTAGTGGTTTACGGACCTCCTCAGCTGAAGGTTGCACCCAAGCATTTATGTTTTAAATAAGCAGTAGAAAATCTGTCATTCAAACTTTTAGTTCTTTCTTTTTGAGTCCACTTTGTGTCTAGGGTTTTGCTGCAATGATTGCCTAACTTAGATACTACATACTGTGAAAAAAAGCATTTCCTTGTTTCAGAATTAAGACTTCATTGGCTGTCCTGTAGTTTTTGCTGTGAGAAATGTTCCTTGTTGATTTTTCTGTATATTAGTCATTCTGCCAGCCTCTGTGTTCTATTTTCTTGGAGATTTTGTAATTTTTTTTATTTTTTTTGCTGAAGACTTCAAGTATGTTTTGTCTTGAAAGGTTGAACAGGGCTCCAGTGGAAGTGTCAATCTCACCACACTGTGAAAACACCACCACCCACTTTGTAGCAGAGAGACTGAATTTTTTTCTTTTTCACCAGTAAAACTTGGTGAAAAAGAGGAAATTGAGGTTCCATGAAGTCCAGTTAATGCCTATGTGCAATTATTAGATGACATCTATAAGTTAGTGAGGAAATGAAGTGCGGTTCAAAATGATAACTTCCACAAGCAGTCTGTTGCTATTGTATGCTGCATATAGTCATTAATGGTGAGTATTTTTGGTAATTTTTTTTTTTTTCAATTTCCACATTTTTCTTGCTAAAACAAACCTGTAGCATATTTGTTGAAGCTATGTTTGTTTGGTTTCTCCTTTAATTTTTGTATAAAGAATTTGAGAATATTGAGGGCAATCTTATTATAGCATCTTACTGTATTTAAGAAACACTGATAAAGGATTGTTGTGGCTGAGAAACAAGATGTTACATAAAATTTCAGTTAAAAAAATTACTTCAGAATAACACCTAGTTTTGTTTCAAAGAAAATAATCCATCTGCCCAATCATGAATCACATCTAAATTGTGACCCAAAATTGTGAAGCCTCCAAGCAGATTCTCTCCAAGAAACCTGGCAGCCCAAGCATACATCTTTCTTGCCCATCAACGAACAAAATGTCTTTGATTTCATCACATATTGGGTTTTGAAAATCCCCTTTTGGCTGTGCTGTGCCTTTTTGGCCCTGCAAAGAGAAGTGAGGGTAATTGACCATACAGGAGTGGAGAGGACAGTGTGTGTATAGGTTTATGGGACGTTTTCAATGTGTGGCAATGTTGTGCAGTTTGGGGAATTAAGAGAATGATGAGGGGAGTGAAGAGCTAGGCCCTGTAATTCTGCTAAACATGAACAAGTTCAGTGTGAAGTGGTGGATGGATGTAGAAATCCAGAATTGAGGCTGGTGGAACAGGGTCCATATGGCCCATCAAGTGAAAACATCCCAGTCCTGTTAAGTTGTTCATTTCTATATTAGGAGGAAACTGCGTTATCCAGTGAATGCAGGGAATAACTAGTGTGTTTTCCACAGATGGAAAGAGGACTCTAAAACATGCTGTCAGAAGTTTTGATAAACTGCAAAGCACAAATGTGACAAAAATAAGCATCATTAGTAGCAGAGCTCATGGGGTTACATTAATTAGTTTTCCATAGCTGAGGAACTCTTTGCCATATAAGGATTTATTTCAGATGCAAGTTTTCCATTAGCAGCCAAACACACTATAAATTTTAATCAAAATTTGAGTTTCACTCCTCCAAAAGTTGAAAAAATATATGACTCTCTTTGTTTGATTTTCTTACCTATTGTATTAGGAACCTCAGAAATGAAAAAGTTTGCATGGCTGACTGGGTCATCCTTGCTACCTGTTATCTTGCATAAAGAATGCTACGCATGTGCAGTTTACATCTCTATACCAGAAGTCGCAAGTTTGCACTAGACCATGCTATTCTCTGCAAGATGTAATTTGAAGCTACGTGCCGTGCAGAATTTAAAAAGTCAACACTCACAGGGAGTGGAATAAAGATGAGGTCAGCAGGTGAAAGGAAGGGTCAGTATCTGTGCAATACTGAGTTTGAAATTCAGGGTGTTTCCTCTGCATGTTTGTCAGTGTTGTTTTAAGTTACAGAAGTTGAAAACAAATCACATTTTTGGCAAGTTGACCAATGCTTTCTAACCCAGTGGTCATAAACGATGACTTAAAACATGGCTTTCAAAACAGTGAAAGTGATTAAACTTGTATAGTTACCTAATAACTCGCCATGTTTAAGTTAGACTGTTACAATCCCTTTGTGATTTTCTACTTTAAACTGTAAAATGTCCCTTTTACTTGCAAATTGAGAATTCTGACTGGCAAGGTTTATAAGCCCAGTAGATCAAATTCAGATTAGTATTAAAACTTTAATTAATTATTCTCAGTGTTTGAAAATTAAATTGTTCTGTAGCAGTCAGTAATAGCTTATAGTTATGCTTCTGACACCAATAGGAGCAATTGAATTAAGCCAGTGTTTAGCACTTTTAACAGTTTTACTTTGAGTATATAGTAGCTTTCTTGTTGGGGTGACTTTTTCTTTTTTTTCTTTTGTAGCCGTATGAGTTCTTTTTATAATTATATATTTTCTTTACTGTCAAAAAATATTGGTGAAAGAACAGTGGTTTGGGTCTGGGGGTTTCTCTGTTTCTAGGCATTGTTCCAAAGTACACAGCTGAAGTACTTTATTAGGCTTGTTTAGAGCAGGGCTTTTAATGCCCAGATCACCACTGAGTGCTTTTGATACCGTTTTACAAACACTTAGTTCTTGATCTTTCTTTCCAGCTCTACCTGACATTTCAGTGGTGGAGTGTGGTGACTGTCCTGCACACTATTGTTTAAATAGGAAGAGGGAACTTCTCAGTTTCTTCTGTGCATGTGATACTTTTGTAGAAGTCTGGCAATGAGGGAAGAGGACAGAAGAATTAATTGTATTAGAAGACTCAGGAGGTCATCTTGCTGCAAGGAATCTAAAGTGCAGAGATTCAGCTGGGCTATCTGGGTGAGGCTGTGCTGGGATCTGCTCCTTGGTACCCATGACTGAAGTTTATGATGCGTGGTAGATGCCTTTAGGCAGAGAGTGAGCAGCCAGCTTTTCATTAATTTGTAACAGAGAGACTGGTGGGAATGTTATTCCATGCGGTAGAGAGCCTATAGTGAATTCCTTCAGCATAAAAAGCTAAAAATAATGCTCTAGAAAATGTAGGCTTTAGCTAGATGCTTTGTTTTCTGAACATCCATTTGAATATGGGTTCATGATGAAAGTAAGAAGAGCCAGAAGTACCTTCTTTCTTTTCACTGTAATCTTGAAACAATTAAGCTGTTGAATATATTTTAGAAAAGATTTTAAATCAGTTGGTAATGCTTATACATGCAATTCCTGAAATGATTTTCAGGCATTTGTCTGGGAATTTCAGGGAATTTGCCTGTGTGCAATATAAATTCTCTAAGAAAACTCATGCTGTTTGTAAGCTCCCGTATTCCTGTAACTGCCTTCCCATGTGAGGATGCTGTGAAGAGGCTGGAGTGGCTGATCCAACCCATCTGTCAGAGTGGTTAGGCTGCTGAATCCTGCAGCTCCTGAAGGCAAAGCTGAGGAAGAAGATGAAAGCCAGTTTTCCTCAGCTGCTCTGTGGAAGGGAAAAGTTTCAGGAAATTTTAATTTCCACAGGAAAAGGAACAAAGATAAGAGACCTTGACACGGTCCTTCAAAAAACAGGGGAGATACACACTGTTGTGGGGAGAGAGCAGCAAAAGCAGAGAGCAAAGATGTAAATTGCTGGATGAGGCTGTGTATGTGTTTTTCAGCAGCAGCATGTCCCTGAGGAGAAAACTGTAAGAGCTGAGGATGAGAAGAAACTTTCTTCTCTTCAGTTTTTCACACTTCTCTCAGGTTGGTAAGAATGCCCCCACTAGAGACATTTCATGCAGATAAATGAGCACTGTCATTTTTTTAATTTTTTTTTTAAATTTTTTTTTTTTTCTCCAAAGGAATACGAACAAACAAACCCAAACCTGGAATTATAGGTGTGCTGATATATATCTTCTAGCCTACATGACAGATACACTGTTGGAGCGCATGGCCTTGAAGTGCAACCATGTGCGTTTCTCTCCTTGCTATGAGGTGGCTCACCTATTCTATCTGGAAGTGCCAGTGGTGATAGGTCACTGGCACAGGGCAACCTGCTGTGGTCCCCCAGAAGCCACAACACTGTGCTGCAGGGAATGCAGCCTTCTGTGTACTGTGGAATAGGATCCAGCCTTGGCACTGAGCTCTTAGCCCTCGGGGAGAGGAGCGCTGAGATTTCATCACTGCTCTGGACACTTTTCTTGTGGCTCCAGTGAAATCACCCAGTGGCAGACTGGGATTGGTTTCAGTGGATGTGGTATTGCTTGTCCACCTATGAGTTGGGGAGGGAAGAAAGTGAAAGTAGTTGATATTAGTTTTAACAGTACAACCCATAAAATGAACGCATATCAGAATGTTCATCCAAATGGGCTTTCTGGATAAGTCTGTGAAGAAAGCTCCTGTCAGACACTTGGATGAGGGTCTGCCTAAAGTAATGCCTTACCTGTGAACTTTGTGTTTGGGTGGTTGTTTTTCTGTTTTATTATTATTATTGTTTGTAATACTCAGAAATAACAAAGGTGCATTTATCAAATGGAAATCCTGTTAATGTTGTGTTGAACCAGGAAAATGTAGAGATGCCCTTTTGACTGAATGCAGGAATGTATTTGTTTTTTAAATGTGGTAGGATAGTTGAACTTAAAAACTATCTGGGGCAATGTAAACACATTACTTAATCAAAACAAGCAAAGGATGTGTGCCCTTCATGCTTTCTTTAGGAATTAATGTTTTGCTTTAAGTGTTAGTAATTTACACAACCTAAAAATAAGTAATGTAAATTTTAAGAGATTAAATATTTCATTTTTCATTCCTCTGTTTTTAAGGAGTGTCCTCTTTGCTGTGCATAGCTGCATTAGGAAAGAGCACTGTATTCAACAGCTTTCTAAAGTACTAGAAGGAAGTTCATGTTTTCCTGTATCAGGGCAAAGGCCTTGAATATCTCTTGTGTTATTTATGTTAATGCTGACTTTAAAGTCAAATTTGATCACTCCATAAATATGAAATAGAAAGTTGCCATGGAAGTTTATTGTTTGCTTTGTTGTGTTTCTGTTTTGTAGAAATATTGGAAGTGAGTTCTGGCACACTGTTGGCTTCACAGCTTTCCTGCACAGGTCTTAGAGGTTTTCTATTTTTCTGTTGATATCACTGAGTAATCTTTTTAACAAAGGTTTTTGTTTTAGTATGTAGATGAAAGCACTGTTTGTTTTATGTAGACATTAACAAAACTGGAAATTAGGAAGGACAGTTGCTCCTTTATTATCTTCATGAGTAATTAAAACATTCTCCCCCCCACACACACAGTTGTTTATTTATTTGTTTGTTTGTTTTGCTTACTACTTAGGTTTTTTTTGTTAATTTGTTTAAGTATTAATGTACAACACTTCCACTTCAGATCACCTGTGTTACAAGTGGGAAAAATATCAATCTAAAGTTAATGTTTAAAAGAAGTTTGGAACAAAGTTGTCCTCCCATGCAGGCAGAATGATGACAGATGTATCAGTAGCAGCCTAACAAGTTTCCCTGAGATTGCTGCTGAGAAGTAATTCTGCTTCAGTCCTTCTTTCCATTCTGGATTGAGTGCAAAGACCCAGAGTGGCATTCAGTTTGAACATGGTTACTGAGGATGCATTTTAAGCAGTGCAGTTCATTTTTTCACTCTTCAGCTGCTTTTCTCTTAGCAGTCAGTTGTACGAATGTATATATTTTAAACAAAACTGTTCCAGAAGGCAAGACTTCTCTTTTCAGACTTGAAGAACCTGGTGGTGAAATCTCTGGTGAAGCCTTTGATCAAAAAAGTCAGACACACAGTATTAGGGTTCTTGAATATTAATCATTTAATTTTTCAGTAGTAGATAGTTAATAAGATTAACTAAGTTAACTTAAAGCTTTAAAGGAACTAAAAGCAATTCACTACTAAGAGTTCTGCTACTGTAAAGCTATGATAATCATCAAAGCTATAAAGACTAATTTTGATGATGAAGATGCTTTTTGTAGTGTAACATTCAGCTTCCTTGTTCAATAGCAGCAGCTACCTTTCAATTTTATTCTTGCTAGCTGGAAGCTGTTAGGTTAAGCATGAAGCCTTGAGAGCCAGGCTTGGTACTGATATGTGCTGCTGTCCTAAACTATCTGTCTTCTAGGCTGGCAGCAAGTACTTGGAAACTGGGTGGATAAGCTTTTATCCTTACAAATAAGCCTGGAAAAAGTACTGAGTCTTGATTTCCCTTTTCAGAAGTTAAATGTGAGGTTTCAAAACCCAAATGTAGGGCAGGAATGTTCAGAATCACAAATTTGTGTGTTCTCTACCCAGAAGCAGGTTTGCCTTCGTGTATGGATGTCAAGAGCCAGATGTTTATTTCCTGAGGGTCTGGACTCAACTGCTGCTGGGGGAGTTCAGGCTTTTAGCCCAAAGAAGGGAATCTGTACTGCAGAAACCACACACAGCTCCTGCAGTGCTGGAGAAGTCAGTGCCCAGATGAGGAGTGTGCATTTCTAAGTCCGTCAGTCTTCCAGAGGCTCTTCAGCTATCATTGTCCTGGCCAAGACCACACAGAAAGTGTTTTTCATTGGTCCTTTACAGGGATGTTTTTGTAGATAGGATTTATCTTTCCATGCAGCAGCATGTCTGTGTCTGGTTACTGGTACTGTTGCCTTTGGTTTGATGGGAAAAGCAGCTATGTCTGTATCTACATCCATGAGCAGGTGCCACTAGGAAGAGGGCAACAGCGCTGCCTCATAATCTGTATTTCATCTGGATATGTTGGAAATTTGGGGGGAAAAAACGTGAAGAAAACGTAACATTAATTCTGAGTACAGATTCTGAATTAATTTGTATCACATCTTACTGCATAGTAGTTAAAAGCTATCCACTTTGTTACAGGATACAGTTAGAGTGGGATGCAGAAGTTCAGTGAGCATTGTGGCATCTCAGTCACAGAACTGTATGAGTTGGAAGGGACCTCTAGAGATCAACAGAAGCATGAGTCTACCTGAGAAGCAAGGGCAAATGTCTCTCATCTGTTTGAAATGATGGGACTCTGACAGCTTACACGGAGTAAACGTTGTAGATAGATTCCACCATACATCAAAAATATGGATTAGTTTTCCAGGAATGTAATGGAAAAGCTGACTTCAAGCCAGTTTATTGACAATGCTACAAGGACTTAGCAGTTGTAATAGCTTCAGCTGTGACTTGGTGAATGATGATGCACCAGCATGCAGAGTTGAAATGTTTGGTTGTTCAGGCCTTTCCTTCACCTTGAGTATTACAACACACATCTGTTCAGGTTAGATTCTGGAAACTGGAGTCTGCATTCAAGGCTAGGCAAGAGACATTGTTTAAACTGACGTAGAATCTGAGCTGCTTTTGAACAAAGCAAGAATCAAGATGCTAAAATAGTAGGTTCTGTGCAAAGATTGTAGAGTCTCTGCAGCACAGCTAACTGTGATTTAGAGACTCATTTTTTCACATTATCTGACTATCTGAGGTAAGGATGTGGTCTTTCAATGGTGTTTGGCCTCTCAGTCTGTAGGGATGGTTTGTCACCAACCAGTTTATTTGAGGAGCGTGGAAGAACTCAGCAGGCCCCACAGCAAGGACTGTTTCTGCCACGTGGTCTGTTGTAGTCATGTGTTCATCGGGTATGCAGTGTTAATAAATGCAAAATAAAAATTGAAGTTCATAGTTGTACTGTGCAGTAACTAAATTGAATATGCACAGGAAAAAAAAAAAAAAAAAGGGGGAAGTTTTTACACCTTGAAGTGGGGAAATGCTTCAAATGGCATGTGTGGTTCGTAGCACGGTTTGCCTGTACTGGAAATTCCAAAAAAGCAGCTCATTAGGTAGAAGCAAACTGTTCAGATAATAGGAGCAATAAAACCTTGTTATAGATACAGAGGCTTTTTGAAGTATTTTTAAACTTGAGAACACACTTCACAGAAGTACTGTAACTTGTAATTTGATACAAGAGGTTAATTCATAGCGTCCCAGAATGGCTGAATCTAGAAGGAACCTCTGGAGGTCACCTGCTTCAAAGCCCTACTTCAGCAGCGATACTACAGCATGTTACCCGGTTCACATTCACACCTGAGAGCAGTGTGCTTTGTGTTTTGTGTACAGGTGCCTGAAATGATAGAAATTGAGAGTATCTAGTACTTCAGTGGTTGTCTTTTTTATGCAGTTAGATTTTTAGTTAATCATTAGGAATGGTTCCTTAGTATACTGATGAGTATATTCTCCCTGTAAACAGTCAGCGCTGTTGACAAGACTGTAAAGTACTCAGAAGACAGTTACCTGAAGCACAGTGACTGAGCAGTTAACAATTTCCTGTGGAGGACAGGAGTGTTGGACTAGACGATGTCCAGATTCCCTTCCAACCCTTACAATTCTGTGATTCTGTGTGACTTGTACATGTAAACTGGAATGCTGTACCTGTATATACAGTACTGAATGTGCTTTCCTGCCTGGACTTTGTTTACAGAAAGCTGGAAAAAGCTGTGGAAGCTTTAGTTTGTATTCTAGAGTGCTGGTGTCCTTCCTGAACATTCAGTGATCATACAGTATCTATGCGGCCTATGACTGTCTTTCATCATATTTGGCTGATGTGTTAATGGGTGATATTTCAAGTTTCAGAAATACTGAAGAAGCCATTTTGCATGAGCAGACAGTTAAAGACAGAATTGTATATATCACAAAATACTCTATTCTCAAATAGCTAACTGCAGAATAATTAGCTTTGCTGTTACCTATAGTGGGTAAGGTAATAAAAGTAGAAGTGTGGACGAGCATTTCTCTCACACAAACATGCAAATGTGATAGGATGGAATTTCCTTTTGTCTTAAGAATCGATCTCACCTCTTAGAAAAGGAGGGATCTGTTCAGCTTTGCATGCAGACACTCCTTTGAGCTGAAACTTCCTTTGTTTTTCTCTTGTTGTCTGGGATGTAGATGCAGAGAAAGATTTGGTTCCAAGCTGCTTTCCTCTTGTAAAGTTAAAAACAGTCTCTTAGTGTTTCTTAGTTCTCATTTTGTTTTACTTCCAACTTCATTTTCTGGTGTTGCTTTCTGTCCTTCCTTACTTTTTTCGTAGAAGGCATTAAATAGGTGCTCTGATCTTTATAAGAAGGCATGAAGAGTCTCAGTTGGGATTTTCTTTCTGTCTCATTATGTTAAAATCATTTCACTGGTTACATGTTACAGTGTTCTTTCCCCCTCCCCCACTGCTGGAAATGAGTGGATTCATCTAGCTCCAAATTGCTGTACGGAAAGTAAACCCTTTGCTTTAAGTCAAAAAAGTTGGTGCAAGTCTGTGAATCATTTTATGAAAATACTGGATAGAGTTTCAGGTTTCAAGTCCCTGCTGATGCATTAAATTCTTCATGGTATTGGCAGGGGAGAAGCAGGGAACCTTTCTTTAGCTGGATAAATAGGAGAAGTGTCAACTCTAGATGCCTTGAGAGACTCCAGAGAGGCTTTTAGTACAATTACAGAAGGACAAAGTGGATGGGACCTCTGGGACTGTTATGTGTATTGAATTTTGTTTAGCCTTTTGGTCATCCCCCCAGGAGAAATCAGTCCTGTGTAAGTCTCTGAAGTTTATAAGTTTGAAATTTTGGGGTACAAGTGTGCAGGAGTAGTGTTTTTTGAATATGTCCATGTAAGTGCACATGAATGCTGTAGTTTTTAGGAAATACTATTGGCAGAAGATACTCAAACTACAAAAAAAAAAAAAAAAA
>VXAB01000661.1:26117-58259 GCA_013399175.1 Odontophorus gujanensis | reverse complement strand
CAAGTTCCAGACCTCCATCTGTACACTGAGCTGTTGACCAGTATGATCTTGCAGACTTCCTTGTCCATTGAACAGTCTACTCATCAAATCCTTATCTTTCTAATTTAGAAAGAAAAATGTTATGGGGCCCATATCAAAGACCTTACTGAAGTCCAGATAGAGGATATCAGTAGCACTTTCCTTGTCCATTGTTGCAGTTATGCCAGTGCAGCAAGCTACTAGATATGTTAGGCAGGACTTGCACTTCATGAAGCCATGCTGGTTCTCCTGTGTCACCTCTTCCTCTTCCGTGTGCCTTAGCATAACTTCCAGGAGGATCTGTTCCGTCATCTTCCCTGTCACAGAGATGAGGCTGACAGGTTGGTAGTTCCAGGATCATCCTTTCTACCCTTCTTAAAAACTGGTTTGGCATTTCCTTTTCTCTGGTCACCAGGGACTTCACCTGACTGCCATGACTTTTCAGATTTCACCGAGAGTGGTTTGGTGACCATGTTGGTCTATTCCCTCAGGACTCTGGGTTGCATCTTTATTGGGAACCATAGACTTATGGATGTTCAGATTTCTCAGGTGGTCTGAAATCTGATCTTTACTTAATGTGGGAAAGACATTACTTCTCCAGTCCCCACCTTCTGACACATCTACTTGAGGGGTGTGTGAAGCGCAATCACCAGTGGAGGCTGAGGCAGAAAAGTTGTAGATACCTCTGTTGTTACCAGCCAGCCTGTATTGCTCACTAGAGGGGTATGTCCTCTTGGACTTTCCTTTTCTGATGGATGTACCCTTAGAAGCCTTTCTGGTTCTTTGCACCCCTTGCAAAGTTCAGTTCCAGTTAGGCCTTGCCCTTCATGGCCCTGTTGCTGCACAGCCTAACAGCATCCCTGTACTCCTTCCAGGGTTCCTGGTCCTGTTTCCACTGTTTGTACATTTCCTTCTTGCTCTCTAGTTTGACTAGCAGGTCTCACCTCTGCATATTCAATACAACCTAGGCAGCTAGTTTTAGCCTATCAGTTTATGTGCATTGGTGAGCAACAGGGCTAGCATTGGGCTGTCTGTTATCTGGCCCAGCAAGTTACCCTTGATGCATTTCAGGAGCCTCCTGGGCTGCCCACTGCTCACCATACTACTTTTCCAATAGATGTCTAAGTGGTGGAAGACTCCCAGCAGGACAAGAGACTGTGATCATGTTGCCTTCTGTAGCTGGAAAAAGAAGGCTTCATCAACAGGTTTCAGTTGACCAGGTGGCCTGTAGCAGACAACAACTATGGGGTGCCCTTTGTTCCCTTAGTCTCTGACTATCACCTGGATGCTTTCAACTTGCTCATGGCCATTCTTCATGGACAGCTCTTCTCACTCTATTCCTTTCCATATGTAGAGGTCATCACCTCCTCCCCTCCTGCCTCCTTTGTCCCTTCTGAACTGCGGGTAGCCATCAATGGCCACACTCAAGTCATGAGAATTATCTCACCAGGTTTCAGTGTTGGAAATTATGTTATGTTTTTTTCTAGTAGCATGGTGGCTTCCAACTCTTCTTGCTTATTTTCCAAGCTCTGTGTGTTGGTGTAGAGGCACTTTTGCTGGGAGCCAGCCTTATTGCTTTCTTGGAGGATAGCTCCTTAACTCCTTTGGACTTCCCTCGAACTTCCCTGTTACTTTCTCCTATTGCCTCAGTGGTCCCTGACTCATTGTCTTAAAATTTCAAGTGTGCTTCAGTGTTGTCAGAACATCTCAGGGCAGCAGATTGAGGTCCCCAAGTAGTACCCTGTCACTCTAACCTATCTGTGCTGTCTCACACTTGCCAAGGATGGGCTTGCTATTATCACACCCTTCAAACCTAGATTAAAACCTAGTTTTTCCTAGGGACTCTCTTCTCCTTTTTTGTGAGGTGTCAACCATCTAATGCCTTCAAGCCTTGGTGCTTTGTAGGTCATTCTATCATCAAAAATAACAAAGTTTTGCTGGTGGTACCAGACATGAAGTCTTTATAAATTGGATCCTTCTGTTTCTTTCAGTGTCCTTAACCACTACAAGAATAGANGTCTGCTTGTTTCTAATCCATCTGTTAGTGGTTGGCCTGGTGCCTGCTTGTGCCTGGTGACTGCTGGACTGTCTATGGGACCCGTTTCAAAGAATGGATCATTTTTGTGGCTCTCCTCTGGACACACTGCAGCAGGTCAGTGTCTTCTGTATTGTGGACACTGTACACCAGGTGAGGTCTCACCAGAGCAGAACTGCACTCCCACAACCTTCTGGTCCTGCATTTTTTGATGCAAACCAGGTTCTGACTGGCTTTCTGGGCTGTGAAGGCACATTACTGGCTCAACCACAAGCTTTCCATCCACAAGTGCCCCCAGGTCCTTTATGGCAGGCATGTGGTCTATTATTTTGTCCCCCAGCTTGTATTGATAATGGAGGTTGTCATGACCTGGGTGTGAGACCTTGCACTGGATTTATTGAATCTCAGGAAGCTACCTGGGCCCTTTACTCAAGCCTGTTTAGGTCTCTCTGGATGGCAGTCTTGTCCCTTGGGCACTCTGACTCTACTGCACAGCTTGATGTCATCTGCAAACTTGCTAAGGCTGCACTTGATCCCACTGTGTATGTAATTGATGAAGATATTAAAGCATTTGTCCCAGTACTGACCCTTGAGGGATGCCACAAGTTCCAGACCTCCATCTGTACACTGAGCTGTTGACCAGTATGATCTTGCAGACTTCCTTGTCCATTGAACAGTCTACTCATCAAATCCTTATCTTTCTAATTTAGAAAGAAAAATGTTATGGGGCCCATATCAAAGACCTTACTGAAGTCCAGATAGAGGATATCAGTAGCACTTTCCTTGTCCATTGTTGCAGTTATGCCAGTGCAGCAAGCTACTAGATATGTTAGGCAGGACTTGCACTTCATGAAGCCATGCTGGTTCTCCTGTGTCACCTCTTCCTCTTCCGTGTGCCTTAGCATAACTTCCAGGAGGATCTGTTCCGTCATCTTCCCTGTCACAGAGATGAGGCTGACAGGTTGGTAGTTCCAGGATCATCCTTTCTACCCTTCTTAAAAACTGGTTTGGCATTTCCTTTTCTCTGGTCACCAGGGACTTCACCTGACTGCCATGACTTTTCAGATTTCACCGAGAGTGGTTTGGTGACCATGTTGGTCTATTCCCTCAGGACTCTGGGTTGCATCTTTATTGGGAACCATAGACTTATGGATGTTCAGATTTCTCAGGTGGTCTGAAATCTGATCTTTACTTAATGTGGGAAAGACATTACTTCTCCAGTCCCCACCTTCTGACACATCTACTTGAGGGGTGTGTGAAGCGCAATCACCAGTGGAGGCTGAGGCAGAAAAGTTGTAGATACCTCTGTTGTTACCAGCCAGCCTGTATTGCTCACTAGAGGGGTATGTCCTCTTGGACTTTCCTTTTCTGATGGATGTACCCTTAGAAGCCTTTCTGGTTCTTTGCACCCCTTGCAAAGTTCAGTTCCAGTTAGGCCTTGCCCTTCATGGCCCTGTTGCTGCACAGCCTAACNCCTCCTTTGTCCCTTCTGAACTGCGGGTAGCCATCAATGGCCACACTCAAGTCATGAGAATTATCTCACCAGGTTTCAGTGTTGGAAATTATGTTATGTTTTTTTCTAGTAGCATGGTGGCTTCCAACTCTTCTTGCTTATTTTCCAAGCTCTGTGTGTTGGTGTAGAGGCACTTTTGCTGGGAGCCAGCCTTATTGCTTTCTTGGAGGATAGCTCCTTAACTCCTTTGGACTTCCCTCGAACTTCCCTGTTACTTTCTCCTATTGCCTCAGTGGTCCCTGACTCATTGTCTTAAAATTTCAAGTGTGCTTCAGTGTTGTCAGAACATCTCAGGGCAGCAGATTGAGGTCCCCAAGTAGTACCCTGTCACTCTAACCTATCTGTGCTGTCTCACACTTGCCAAGGATGGGCTTGCTATTATCACACCCTTCAAACCTAGATTAAAACCTAGTTTTTCCTAGGGACTCTCTTCTCCTTTTTTGTGAGGTGTCAACCATCTAATGCCTTCAAGCCTTGGTGCTTTGTAGGTCATTCTATCATCAAAAATAACAAAGTTTTGCTGGTGGTACCAGACATGAAGTCTTTATAAATTGGATCCTTCTGTTTCTTTCAGTGTCCTTAACCACTACAAGAATAGAGAATAGATAATCACGTGTTGCTGATCTCAGCAGTTATTTCAGGGCTCTACATATACCTTTTGTCACCACTGATATATAAGAGTGACGAATAAGGATCTGCTGGCCATACCGGACTAGGCAGTTTTCTTCATGTGAGCCCCAGACTGCTCTAAGAAAAGAATCCTGGACTGCAGTAGGATAATTCTGACTTCTTTGTTGCTTCTTGTCTAGTCAATCACAGTGATGGCTAAGCCAAAGCCACATACCTAGACCAGCATTATTTTTCAAAATGGGATCAAGGAACATTTTTGGTGAATGGGAATAGGTTCTTGCTAGAGCTAGAGAGGTTGTTGCAGAACTTCTCACTGTGTTAGGCTGTCTTTATGAGGGAGCTGTCAGAAGTGATGAGTTTTATGGAACATGACCAAAGTGTTGGCCGTGGTGTAACTAACTGCTGAGGGTGACTTGCTTTTATCATTTACTCTCTGTCTGTGATGCAGAGATGTGATTTAGGAAGTATGTTGTAAAAATGGACTTTCTGAGTACTTTTACACAACCTTGAAAGTAAACTATTTGTGTCCTTTTATCCTTGTGGCTAACATTTGATCTCTGAGGGTCGAATTGGACTCTTAGCTGAAGTTTCATGTTACTTATTTCAAATAAAGTTTTAGGCTTAAGTGTAGTAAACACAAAAGGACAAAACTCACTTTAGTGAATAAAAATGAATTTGCATATCTTTTGTTTTGTAGTGAACAAATTGTTACAGAAATGTGGTAATTTCATTTGCTGATCTCTCAGGTGCTTGTTTTAGGTAACTGACTAAGAGGGACCATTCATTCATGGTACAGGTCTCTTAACTGCTATATTTATTTGGTTCAGTTTTGTGGAAATTGGTAGGATTATAAAAATGTAATATTTGGTTTAAACATTTTAATGATGCGTAAAACTAGTCTGTACCACTTTCTTGGTTGAGGTGATGTGGTGGGAAAACAGAAATTAAGACCATGTAATCAGCAGTGTATTAGGAGTACATCTGGGTTCTATTAGGTGTAAACTGCAAGACAGGTGCATTTGGGTGAAATGTTACTTGTAGCTCACAACAGTTGAGGTTTTTTGTTCTCATTGAAGTAGCCTACAAGTTTTATTGCTTTTAATAGCATGTTGCTTCAAATTTGTTTTGAATTATGCATATCATCTTCTAGACAGAACAAATTAGGTATATTATACTGGAGAAGTGCAAAATGAAAATGAAATTTTTGTGTGTGGGAAAAAAAAAGGATATTTAGTATGAGAAGAAATGTTAAAAACAAACAAACAAACAAACAAACTGTTGTGTACCTTAAGTTGTTAGTTTCCTTTGCTGTTTATTTTTGCAATTAGTTGAGAGACTTTTTTTAATCTACTACTAGCGTGTTGCTAAAGAAAATGCTTTCTCCTTGTTTTGTTGCTTCTGAAGCTAGCCTTAATGACGCCTATAAAATAGCATGTCTTTTTTATTTGAAACTGTTCTGCATTGATAGCAAAAGACAAAGAACCCATTGAATGAATTATTTCTATTTATAGTGAAATAATTGGTCATACAAACTTTCTTGAAGAAAGTAAATATTTCTTTGATTGAGATACTTGTTATTGTATAATACATGGAAGTACTGCACAGTAGTATATCTGAAGAAAAAGCTACTTGAAAAGGATGTTTTAAGATACAGCGGATATATCTGTATTATTTTTTCCATTTTTGCTGGGGAACCTGAGTATACCCTGTTCCTGCTGTGTGAAAAGTTGGGGTATGTGACAAAGGGATGTTACCAAAATAGCTGTGTTCTCTCAACTGTGTCCAGCTTATTTGCTTCTCAGTTTACAACTGATTGTAAATAAAAAGCTCTGAATCAGTGGCTCTGAAAAGTAAACAGTATAGACAACTCTTTCGCAATTAATTAAACTGCAGCATTTCTACTTTGCAAATCAGAAAATAGCTAAAAATTAAGAACGCCGTATTTTCTTTTGATGGAGAAAGAAAAGAATTACTGAAGTAAAGCTTATGGAAGTTTTGTTGAAATTAATTCAGTTTTTTTTTGTTGTTGTAGAAGTCTATCCAAGGTATTGTGAAGTTTGTTTGAAAGAGTTCCTGAGAGAAAGACCAAACATACACATGTGCCTTTCTTTGGATTTGTTTGGGCGGATTTGTGTTGAGTTTTTCTATCTGAGGTACAGGACAAAGTGCTCTCTGCCTTTGTGGTCATAAGTGGAATGCACGTGCAGCTTCTTGATTTGTCACAAATGCATTGGCAAAAACATCTCTTCTCTTTTTAATATAGTACTTACTTAACTGGGGAGACCTAATTGTGGCCTTCCACTCCTTGAAGGGAGCGTGTAAACAGGAGAGGGAATGACTGTCTGCATGGTTGGAAGGGGGTTGCAAGAGAGAATGGTTTTAAATTAAGACAGGAGATTTGGGTTGGATGTTAGGAGAAGTTTTTCACTCAGAGGGTTCTGATGCACTGGAACAGGTTGCCTAGAGAGGTTGTGGATGCCCCATCCCTGGTGGCACTTAAGACAAGGCTGGATGTGGCTTTGGGCAGCATGGTCTAGTGGTTGGCAATCCTGCCTACAGAAGGTGGGTTGAAACTAGATGATCTTTGAGGTCCCTTTCAACCCAGGCCATTCTAAGATTCTATGATACTCCTTTTTCTTGGTTGTTTTGTTTCTTTTTTTTTTTTTTGTTTCTTTTCTGGTGGGTGGGGTTGGGAGGAGGGGGGAAGGTGTGGATGAGGGAAGTATTTATTGGGTCTTAGTGAGGAAAAGCACTGCTGTGCCTTTGACAGGTGGAGGAGGCTCCTCTGCAGCCATCTCCATGGACTGATCCGATCTTACCCTCACTTGCATTACTTAGGGAGACAGGACTCCCTATGAAGAAATTTCCTTAAGAACACAGCTTAGTAATCATTGTCTGAACAATCCATTGATTTCAACTACTTAAAGCTGAGTCTAAAAGAAAACAACTTGGCATATGTTGTTCATGAAAAATTGTTTCTCTGTCTCTGTGAACACTGCAGTATTACCATGTTAACTGCCTTTGAGATGGGAGGGAAAAGTTGGAATAATCACAGCTACTTAGTTTTGTGGGTTTTTTTTGTTTGTTTCTTTCATGGTGGAATATTCAATATGCCAGGAATTCTGAGATGATTTTAAACCTTACTTGACTTTCCAGTGTTCCATGAGTGTTTTCCTCAGCTCTCAGCAGTGAGCTTTAAGAGTTCTGCACAGATTTTTCCCTTGTAAAACCATCTTTTCAGAAGCAAATTACATCTCTAATGAGTTTGCTGACCTTCTTGCTGACATTTTATTCATGTCGATAAGGGGAGATCTTCATTTAGCCTATTCAGATACACATATAAAGATGCAGAATTTGTTATTACTATGGAAAATCCTCTAGTTCAGCATTGCTGATTCAAGCTTACCTTACCTTTGTCACCTTGTTTCATTGCCTTTTTCAATTTTTTGATACCGAGTATCAAAAACTGGATGTGGTATTTCGGATGTCTATTTCAAAAGGACTGGGTGTGGGGGAATTAGAGTTTACTAACAAGAGCTTAGCTCACAGGTATGCCCCACGCTATTCATGACCTTCTGTGCTGCCACCTAGGGCTACAACCTGGCGCATGTGTAGCCCAACTCTATTTCAGCAGATGTGCACCACGGGTATCTGTTCCTCAGTCTGTACAAGCAGTTAGTCCGCCCCTGCTGTGTAGTTCAGGTTTTTATTCCACTGCATATAAAAACAATCTAAAATTTATTTTCAAATCTTGGCATACATTTATGGTAAAGTAAAGGAAGAGGAAAAGATGCAATGCTGAGCATGGTCAGTGGTTTATGTGTTGCTTCTTCACATGTACTTATTTTCCTTAGCTCCCTGGTGGTTTGGAGCGATGACTAGAATGCGACATTTCTGGCAAAGCAGAAGTGTCACGGTACTGAAATGTTACCAATGTACTTTTAGTCTCCTGTGAGCAGAGTTGTGCCATTCCAACCACCAGAAACTAATAATAAATATTGTTTTAATGTTTTTGGCTCTGTACCTTTCTTACATTTTGCATCAATTATTTTCCTAGGTACTGCCAGGCTACTGAAGTGGTTAACCAAGGCTAAGAACGTAGGACATTGGTGAGTGAATGAAATTCATATGATTTTATCTGGTATTTCCGCATGATGTTTGACTCTGAAGACTGACTACTGTACGAGGGCTGGTGTATTTGATTTTAATTTTTTTTAAGCAATGATTTTAAGAAAGTGAGTTAATGGTAGTATCAGTGACTGCTTTTGATAGGTGAAACCTGCTCCCTACCACCAACTTGAGTTAAAAAATAGTGAACTTGAATTGTTCAAACTACTTAAAGTAGTTTAACCTATGGTTGTTAAACACTGTTAAACATAGGCAAAAACTGTGACCTGTTGCATTAAATGAGTGATGCCTGAATACATATTTCTCAAAAGGATGATAGTGCATGCATTAAGCTATATTAGATTTAATTTCACAGTACAGGGAAGCATAAAAGTGAGTCAATAAATTAGTGCAGTATGATTTCTTTCTTTCTTTAAATGCCCAGCCTTATATCTGTGTTTCTTAATTCCCCCTCTGAAAATTCTAGTGCCTTTTGTAAAGGCAGGAATGCTGATTCTTTGCACCCTGTGTGCCAAGTATGTACATATGGTGACTCAAGAGAGGAATGTAGTGAATTACAGTTTTCAGGTACTTTTTCAAGTGAATTTTCTTTATTAATGTGCTTGTAAACATATTGTCTGCACTTCTCTGGCTGTAGAGGTAGGTTGGCAAAGAGAGCCTTATAAGTGCAGTGATAAACACATCAACTGTTAATCTTCAATAATAAAAAATGATCTTTCAACTGTGTTTTCTTGCTAAGAGGTTTGGAATAATGCAGTCTTCCCACTCCTCTGATTTCCATAGCTGAACCATGATACGTTAAATACTTTGTATTTATGGGATCTTGTTTGATTCCAGTGCTGTTGGTAGCAAATGTGAGTTTTTAGCAGCCATAGATTTGGTTGTGCCTGCTGCTTACTGGTGTCCAAGAACAGAGAAAATGCAATACACTGAGATACTTGTACTTTGTCTTCCTTTTTGTCTTTACGACCTCTGAGAGTTATGTTTGAATAGTTTTGTTTGTTGTTTTTTTTTTTTTTTTTTAGTTTATTTCTGGAAATGCTGTTTCTATCAAACTTTGAAGTAATTTACCAGTTCAGAACATCATTCATGCAAGTTTTGCTATTACTTTTCTAGTTTTGTCTGTATTTAACCAAAAGGAGCAAGTAAGTAAAATTTAGTTGACTTCGTCAGTTTATTTGGGATACTTTCTTTTTGCCTACTGTCATACTACCTTGCCCTAACCTTCCAACTCTTTGAACTAAAGAGCTGTATTCATGGTGTCACTGGTGCACACATGGAAAGGATATTTACTGTGCATTTTGCATCTGCTTTATCCCTTCTCAGTCGGAATGAAATATTTGATTTCCTACATATGGAAGTGTTTGCATGGGCATACAAGAGTCCTCAAAAATAAGTGGTACACTTTCTGATATTTACAGTAGTTCATTTAGTACATTAAGATAAATGTTACAGCTCCTTACCCACTTAATTGAATACATTTTAACCATTTTTTTTTGTTTGTATTTTGTTTTTTGTCCTGGAAGACCTAAATATACTAAATATACCTATTTAGTATGAATGTACCTATTCATACTGGGAACCACTTTTTATCCCTTGTTCTTGCTTGTACACGTAGACTCATAAGAAGCCACAATAAACTTCAGGTTCATGAAGAACAAATAAAAAAGAAATTAGAACTACACTGAATCTCATCAACCATTGTCATCCTCACTGAGATACCTACATGTAAATGGATTTGTCTTTCTTTGTCTGTGCAATGTATTTATTCATATTCTGCATAAGTTAGGTGGTGCTCAGCAGGTACAACTCCAGTATTGTGTGATTCCTCAAAACACTGAAACTACTGGGAATTTCCTTTACAACTAGACAGGGAGAATTCTGGGATGTGCCCCTTCATGCATGGGCTCTGATAACACCATACACCCAGTGTTCAAAAGTCCCTTGTCCCAGATACTCTGAAAATAAAAACTATCCTTCTGTCAAGCTCAGCATGTCTGCAGTTTAAGGGAAACGGAAGGAAAATGCGCACAGGGCTTTCAGAAGTAACCCTAAAATTTAACTTGTGACTGGTGCAGCTTTTTGACTTAATGTGTAATTAAAAGTAATCTTGTAAACAACTTCAGTGGCTCGTGTGAAGTAATTTCTGATTTTTTTACTCACATTTAATTACATGACTTCAAACTGAAATGGTTTCCTCCTCTGCAGAGTGCTGATACTTGTTACTTTATGATTTATATCACAGCATTTAGGTGGGATGCTCTGATATGAGACACTGCTTCACCAGAGAATCAGAGGATACGCTTAAAGGTCATTAGAATATGTTTTAAATACTGTTGGTTTAGAAACTAAGGGGAGATGTTCAAGCATTTTCTTGAACAGGGAAACAGCTGGAGCACCAACTTTTGTTAGACTGGAATCTTGCTCATGTTATGGATCAGTGAGATATCATACCAGACATTCAAAGCAGTTGTTGGGTTTGGAAGCTGTACTGAGGGGAAGAAGGCTGTACTCTGTGGCACTGAGGATGACCTCAATATCTTGTAGGCATTTTGTTCAGCTTAATGTAATAGAGAATATAGGTATTCAATTCCTTAAATCTGATGCTCTTTAAGAAACTCTGTATTAAGAACAAAGGCACTTATTAGTTTAGAATTATTTATTGTGTACCTTTACAGATGAGTGGGACTTATTTTATAGCAGTGTTCCTTGAGCAATTAACACAGGAGCTTTATGGTGCTTAGCAACATAACAAAAACACCAGTGTATGCATTAAGAACTTGAAGCTATCTTAAACAAAGACCTGGACAACAGTCAGACTGGAAATCTTTATAGCTTATGCGCACAGTTATTAAACTTGCGCAGATCTAATGTGCAAAAAGAAAACTAATTACTTTCATAACTAAATACATGCATAATATGGATTATTTTTATGTGCTCTACTAAGCAGAGTAAAGGCCTCAATTTCTAGATTTTTCTTATAGGCTTCTTATAAATTGGGAAACATCTGAAAAATAAATGAACACCTTTTCATGAAAAAATTCACTCCAGTTGCCATAACGGAATTAATAAAATTGTAACTGAAAACTATATTATATGTAAAAATTATTGTGAAGACTACATATTTTGACCAGCCAGTGTGGCTCCTCACCAAGCAGTATTACTTACTTGACTCTCCTCCACAGTTGGCTTTGTAGGATGAGGCTTTTTTCTGTCCTTGGAAACAACTGGGAGAAACCAGGATGAAGGTGTGCAAGTGGAATGCCCTTATGAAGGTCATTCCTTGGGTGCTGATAGCCCTCAAAGAAAAGAAAGCCATGGTTTGTACATAGTGTTCCAGCTGTCATCTCACATATGCTTTGACATTCATCTGCTTCATGACAGTATTTTTATGACTTTAGGAATTGTATTTTAGGTCTTTGATGATGCTTTGTCATATTTTAAGCCTGAAAGGGAAAATTTTTTAAAAGTTTTGATGTAATTGAAAGGTCATGTACCTAGGTAGCTCACTGTAGAATACAGATTGGGACAGGGAATTGATTTTGGGAGGTTTTAAAGCTTTGCATGCATGTTGATACACTTCTGTATTAGTACATCACAAAACAGAAACAGGGTTTTTTGTTTTTTGATTTTAATTTTCTCTCTACAAGCCAAAAGTGGAGCTGTAGCCAGCCTTGCTGAATTTACTTTTGTTTTGTTAAGAGCCAGAGTAAATAGGAAGTTATACATTTGTAATGCTTTTCGTATATGAGTAACATCTTCTCTGTGAGTATGGTTTGCCTGGCTTTTTTCCTTTTCCATACCATTTTTCTTTGCATTTTGCTTTGCTTCTTCTTGTGAGAACTTGAAGGTTAGTTAAAATACAAACCTAAAACAGTGATCCGCCTTCAGTGATGGAAGCAGAAATAGAGAAGGACACTTTGTCCATTTATTTCCTTTTGCCTGTCATCAGAAGGAAGAGAGGATGAGTTTCTAAATGCGGAAATATGAAGGTTTGTAGTTCTATCCTTGGGAGGGCACTGGAATTACTTGTGGATGCTGAAAAGGAGGCTGAACTGACAATTTGCTTCTGGAGCAACAAATAAAATGGCAATTTTAATATTGTCATTTTTGGAACTTAAAGTGCTTCTTGGTACAGAGATACCATGAAGCGTGAAGTGAGTAAACAGCAATTGCAGCTGCAGGAAGGAGTGTGGCACAGTGGATAGAGATGCCTCTCATGACCCTTAGATTCTATTTCCACCTGCTAAGTGATGTTAGGGAAGTTAATTGTTTCTCACACTTCTTGTCTGTTTAGGCTGTAAGGCACGTGTTCCAGATGTTGCAGCTCAGTGTGCCTCACACTGCTTTAGTGTCTGTGGATTTCTTCAGTTGCTACTGCAGTACTTGTAGGGTTTCCCTTGTGCTGTGATACTGAGTCTCAGGGACTTGCTATGAGATGTGGAATCCTGAAGACAGCTGGGTATTAATTCTGCCAGAGGTAAGATAGTAATACTGTTCAGAGCATGGTTTAACATTGTGTCTGGTCTTATACTGCAGGCTGATGTCAAGAAGAGCAGTACTACTTAAATCTGTTCCTTCCCCACTCTTGTGTCAGTCTTTGTATCAATCTCTAGCTCCAAGGTGAATTTAAGGTAAGAACCAAATGCAGGGAAAAAAAAAAAAAAAAAAGCAGGAAAATGACATCAGACAACTGTGCTGGGCTGATTTGTCCAGTGGCTGTGAAATTGCTAGATGTAACACAAGGGACAAACGGGGTATTAGCAGCTGGAGGTAGGTAGGGAAAGGGGTTCTTTTTCTTTCAGCAACTAGTAATAAATACAGTAGATGAAGACATAGATGAAAATGTATACTTGTTAAGAGCTGCATTTTATAATTAGATTTTGGGTGGTCCAGACAATGGCTTGCAAAGGACATGATACTCCAACTTACTTTCTCCTGGATTTAGTTGCTATGTTACATAGTCTTCGCTGGAAGTACTTTTTTCCTAATATTGCTCTTTAATTGGCTTATCTGAAATAGCAGTCGTCTTTATGATCCACACTGTATTTTCAAGTTATATTTCTGATCCCTCAATATAGTTTCTATTTTACTTAATTTTCATTTAAATTGAAATCCACTTAATCTTGCAAATTAAGCTGACAGAAGATGCTCTTGATGTGATGTGTTCCACAGACATAGTGTTCATGACTTCCCCTTTAAACTCTGTCAAGCAACTTCATTCTTCCTTGAAAATGACTTCTGTAATTGAAGTTGACTCTTTGAAGGACATTTTTCACCCACTGCCCTTTCTCTTAAAAATGTATGCACTAGATTAGATTGGTTTCTTTGATCTTATTTTCTTTGTGAACCCTGTGTAATAAGATACTGTGTTGAAGGACCTGTCTTTTCTGCCTGCTTAAAGTAACTGTGAAATAAAAAGAGATGAGGGGAAAGGAGGAAGAGAAATCTTCAGATGACTTTGGAAGCTGTAGCATTTAACTCTAATCAAAGAGCTTTTACCCATAGCCCACACATGACGGCAAGAATACGAATATATCCTGACAATTGCATTCGCAGCTGAGGTCATTGAGTGAATTCAGCAAAGGCAGAAGAGCAGGTCAGCAGCTGGAAAGGCAAGCACTCACTCTCTGCTGCCCAGCAGAGTCTCGGCTCCCAAAAATGGCTGGACTGGCAAACGATGTTGCTGTGAATTTCACATCTGTTATTTCTTACTGCCCGCTTTTCTGGCAACAACCTATCTTCATTTTTTCCGTTACAGGCAGCTGCTGGAACTAAAAAGATCTTTAGCTCATTTTCAGATGTGGTAGGTTGTCTGTTTTTTTACCTTTCTGTTCACCCTCTTCTTTCTGTGGCGTAGTACAACACACTGACTTATTTCAAAAGCATATGAACTGTATGTTGCACTTTAAAGATGTGTGGGAAGATAAGCAAATGTGACATGTGCATATAATTTCTGAGGAGCAAGGCCATCATAAATTCTGGAAAAAGTTACTTATAAGAGTAAATTGACGGAAATAATTAGAAGAAATCTATATAACTTGAGTAAGACCAATTGTGAGGAATCACAGTTATTTTAAGCAATTTGTGTTTTCTGCACCGGTTGTGATTTGGTTTACCTTGTGTAGCAAGCAGAGCAGTGCAGTTTGCACCAGTGGAGCTAAGTACTTTATGACCAAGGAGAACCAAACTCCTTGAAAGAATAGGTTCCTCTTTCATTTCTCGACTCTGATTTAACTCTTTTCTCTGTCCCGCACAGGACTTGTTTTCTCACGTCTTTGTGGTCTCTCTAACTTTTTGGAGTTGTTAGATTAGTTTCCAAGGCTGTTGAAAGGAGGGAGCTGTTAGGAATTTTAAGCGCATTTGCTAGTAACCTGTTGGCTGCTCGAACTCATGTGGTCCAGATGCACTGGGGAAATGAAACACAGGAAAACAGAGTGAGGCTTTTTCCAATAATTTATGCAAGCAAATTGTGGAAATCCAGTGAGAGCTGTGAACTGAGAGTGGCTTGGGCTGGCAGGTGAGCAAATGTTAGTAGCTGAACTTTTTACAAGTATCAGCTGTCCATCAAAATCCACTCTATACTGATTTCAGAATAGTGTGAGATCAATAGAGATGTGACCTGTTGAAGGACATCTACTGATATGCCGTGATCGTGTAGTTGCAGGGCTTCTCTCATCCCAGAAGATGCAGCACCCTGCAGGAAAATGTAGGAGTTGAAAGTGTAAGCAATGGTGGAGGAATATGATTGACTTTCAGTGAGATGGAATAAATGGCAGGAACAGATGGAAAGAGGAAAGTTAACATTTCAGACCAAATGTGAACATTGTGGTACGTGTACTTCTTGAAATACTTGAAGGAGGTCTTGAAAAATTGTTAACTTATTGTTCTACAATATTAGACTGTTGTTCTGGTGGAATATTTTGAACATAATAAGTGATCTTGATTTGAATATTACTGTAATCAAATTTTGCAGTAGGCTAAAGTAGTTTGGTTTTTTTTGTACTTTTCATATCACTTTTTTTTTAATGCAAAAGTGTAGCAGTTTTGTCTGCTCCATAGAAAGGTGTAAAAGTTTGCAACTGTTTTCATCTGGATCACTTTTAAGACCACGTCTTAGACAAATAATATAGGAAGGTAAAAATTTTCATAAGGAATCTTTTGGGTGTAAAATTTAATGTGGTAGAAAATGAAAAACT
The DNA here is from genome assembly GCA_013399175.1 of Odontophorus gujanensis. NCBI lineage: Eukaryota > Metazoa > Chordata > Aves > Galliformes > Odontophoridae > Odontophorus > Odontophorus gujanensis. The sequence continues at coordinate 42,736 of VXAB01000661.1, read as the reverse complement.
TTATAGTCTCTAAAGATTTCGAGATTTCATTAAATGAGGAAAAAATCATTCCCTCCTTTTTTTTTTTTTTTTTTTTTTTTTTTTTGTGTGTGTGTGTGTGTTGTGTGTCTTTGTGTATTGGAAAAGTTGAGGCAGAGAATAACAAAAGGAAATTAGATACTAGGTTGAAAATACCCACTGAAATCCAACTAGTTTTCCAGATTGTGTTGAGCATATTTTTCTTTGGCAATTGGATACAATTCATATCCCTAAAACTGTCAAATCCATTAGAGAGTATGATAAAGCACTCTTTTGTGCACATATGATGAGACAGCATTGTATTTAAAACAATTATAGTATTTTCTAGGTCTTTCTCCCTGTCAATCTCACCAATCCGTCCTCTGATGGTTGATTATCAAAGTGTTTTTGTTTGTTACTGAATTTTGATGGATGAGCATTTTCCTGGCAGCAAGAGGGACTCTACAAGTACTGCTAGCTTAACAATCCTTTTGAAATACAAGGAGGATACTGCTTATCTATAGATGAGATTTTCTAAGCGAGTCAAAAGAGATCTGACCATATGCCACATGACCCTTATTTGAGAAGTCCTCACCCCATTTGTTTTTACTTCTTTTAATCACCAGTCTCTCTGCACGCTCCCTTCTAATTAAAGGAAATCGGTCCAGGGGAGCAGTGTGCTTTAATTTGTGCTACATCTCAGCAAATGATTTAAAAAAACCAACAACTTCTCTTTTAGGATGAAAGTTAACTAACAAAACTTATTTTTTATCACGTTTTTCTTGGATCTGTAATTAATTATGAAATTGAATTTGTGATAAACATCAGTTCCCTAATACCAGCCTTGTATGTTAAGGTACAGGAAGGTCTATGGAGAGGAAGAATTACAGCAAAGAAATGACACAAAACTACATGAGACATCAACATTAAGCTTTTTGCATTAAGAAAGGTTTGTTTTTATATTCCCAAACTGTTTTCTTCATTATGTACTGTCAGGTTTGGACTGTGTTCTCCTTTAACAACGTATTTCATTCTTTTTCTCTATGGATTGATGTATCAGTTTATCTTGTCACAATTCTTATGTAATGTTAATGTCTTAAAATTTGATGCAATGCGTATCAGGGATGTAGATCTACAGTGGAGAATTTTTGAGTTAGGTGGAATCTAAAAATACTATGTCAACCCAGTACTAACAGCCATGACAATAAAATGGGTGAAGTTTACTGAATAGGTAATTATAGCTCTCTGTAGAATACTATCCTATGTACTCAGGATATGTGGTTTATTATAATATTAATTCAGTATTTAGGGCTGATTAAATAGATCATTTTACACATAGAAGAAGGCAGGCCCTCTACCAATGTTATGTTTTCTTGTTCTCTGACTTCTCTGTCATGTCTGGGCTTAATGACAGTATTGTAAAAATGAAACTTATCAAAATATAGCTATGGGTGCATGTGCATATGTTCTGTGTATTCATCTCAGCTATAATACTAGCTGCTGAAACACTTTCAGAAGTACTAGGCTAGATAATGGAAGTACTATAAAAGACTTGCAAAGCTTCATTAAAAGCAATGTGTTCATGGTGTAAGAAATGGTTTGTTCTCTTCCCGTATCTTTAATATTATAGTATGACATCTGGTAAGCCCTTTGTCTTAGTTTCCCATCTGCAGTAATGGTTACACCATCACAGCTTGAATATAATGATCCCTTCCCTGCTCTCCCATCGCAGCGGCCTTATACCCATTCTTTAAGTCCACTCTGGGTGGACACACACTGGTTTATCCATCCTTTCTTGAATCTTAACAGTTAAAAATACATCCTCCTTTTAAAACTGCTTGTATCTCAAGCTCCAGTGATGCTTTTTTTCAAGGTGCAATCTAGCTTGTTTCTCTACTGTGCTGCTAAACTTCTGCCATCAGCTTTTCCTTGAGCTTGCCAGCTCTGTAGATTGCTAAGTAGATAGGACATTTCTTGTTTTCAGTATTCTGTATGCAAATATCCTCTGTGGGATAAAGTGTCCCTTCCTCTTGTAGCCCAGTTTCTTATAGCAAAGCTCAAAGCCTCCACCTTGTCCTGGAAGTCCTTGAGAGAAGCTCAGCCCAGCTTGCTGTGCTTGTGCAGCTTGGTTCTGTTGATTGAGAGAATACAACCCCTGTCATTCCTATGGATGCAGCAAGAGGGGCTGCATGGGCTCCGCCTCCTTTTTTCTGTTCCTACCTGCAGGTCATTTACGTGGCTACTAGAAGAGGTGTGCTACAGTAAGGAAAAAATTTACAAAGAAAGAAAAAGCAGAATGATTTCAGATATATAGGCCTTCTTCAGTCTTACCCTTGGAAAAGGAAGAGTTTCTGCATTTAGTTAAAAGTAGCAAAGTCCCAACTCTTAGAAACATTCCTATGGAATTTTGCAAAGGTTGGAGGGAATTAGAGGAGCAGATGAAGATGAGTAGCAAACAACAGAACAGAACAAAACAAAATCTAGTAGATAGGGAGTTCTTAAAGAAACAAAGATTGAAAGGTTCTAATTCCGTGACTCTCACAAGGTAAATAACATTTGTTTTTCCTCCTACCTCTTATCTGCTAGGATGTGAGCTAATAAAGTCTGGGGTATCCAGATGTGGGGTATGTAAGCTGTTAGGCTATCACAAGAGCTTCCAAGGAGCTTCCAGAGGTTGTGGTGGCACCTCAGTACAATGTTAGCCTTAGGTCCTTCAGTAGAAAGCACAGAAGAGGATACAGAGCAAAGCACCTTGCAGACTTTCATTAAGTTGTTCTAAAGTAGACTGGGAAAGGAAGAGAAATCAAGTGCATGAATGATGAATCTGGCACACTTGAAGAAAATGGTTGGGTTTGCTTGTTTTCTCAGTCTGTAAAATGTTCAGGCTTAGAGACCAACCGAACTTACGGTGAAGTGTTTGTTTCCTTATACTGGACGCTGATGATACAGAAGATATTTAAGCTCCTACTCAGCAAACATGTTTGCATGTATCTTAGGAGTATGAGAATTCCTTCTGAAAGGAGTATGAGAATTCCTTCTGAAACTGAGTTATCTGTGAATGTGCAGAGACATGTATGTAAGTGTTTGTGGAACTGAGACTGGTGCCAGGCTGGGCATCATGGTGTTCCGTTTTCACTTTTTCTTTTGGAAAAAAAAAAAAAACAACTTTATTTCTTATTTAAACTCACTGAAATATTGTGTGAGTTAAGAGTGGAGTTTACTCAACCATTGCAAGACTTCCCAATTTGTATAATATTTTGAATCTAAACAAGGACTTTGATTCCAGGTTTTTTGTTTCCTTGTTAATGCATGCCAACTTAAAACTGCAACTTTCATAATGTATCATAGAAAATTCTATTTTTGATGTGAATGATTCACCCTGTATTTGTCATGTTTGCAGTCCTTGTACTTTCTTCCAGGATTATTAATTTTATTGACTAGAGGAATTCTGAGGCTTTTACCTCCTGCCTATGATCACTGTTGTGACAGAGCAGCTGATGAGCGCTTTGAGCTCAGCCCAGTTGCTGAGGCCATCAGCTTCATTTAGGGCTCATTCTCACAGATTAACAGCAGGACTTCAGTAAGTGACCCTGAGTGGGATGCAGTCCATTTGTTCAGTTATCAGCCCAGCTGCAGGTATATAAAATCCCCTTTCTGTATTGCTTCCTGCAAGAGCAGGTTTAATTGTTACAGGCTCATTGGAATCAATTAGATTGACCGATGCTAAGGGGAGCCAGTTTCAGGTCTTGGTGTGAAGCAGTAATTGGAGTGGACTTGTGTGTTAGAACTTGCTGACATTTAAGTGGTGGGTGTCTGGCTCTGACAGTGTGGGTACCATGGAATTACATCAGTCTTTTCCTCTGTTTGCTGGGCCAGATGGAGATGTTTGCAGGAATACCAGCCAGAGCACCATCTTTCTTATTTTAGCAAATGACAACATACTCTAGGAGCTCAGAGTTGGTTGTATGTTTTCCTTACTGCACTGAGCTCTGTAAAGTTCTTTAATTCATGCTTGTTTGAATCTACTTTGTAGAGAGAACTTGATTTGGGGACTTCTGTTATCCCTTGTTAAATTACAAATTAGATAAAATGTGGTACATCATCAGAATATGGTGTTAGAGAGCTCCATTAATTCATCTGCTGCATTTATTGATGAACTAGAATTTCTTCCTGCTGGATGCAACTTGAGAATAATTTTTCACACTTTCAATGCTGGAAACAAGGACAGGCGAGGCATTTTTTCCCTCTAGTGAATTTAAGTGATGATTGCAAGAACTGTGGTGATGGCTTCAGACAGTGGTTAGAATGTACAGAATTTTATGTTAACAGTGAAAAGCAGTTCTGTTTGCAGTTGTATGTTTTTGAAGAGCAACTAGAGTTTTTGAGGATATTCAGAGGTGCAAAATTTTAAAATGTATGTTTGTATTGGAAACGCCTGAACACTTCCCCTGCCTACTTTTAATTTAGGTCATGTTGATTCTTAGTGCTTCTTAAGTAGCATTTGAACGCTCTTGAAATCACACACACAATAACAACAACAGTAAAGGCATGGTCAGTGTTGTTTTCTTACTGCTATTGTATGTTAAATTTATTTGTTAACTATTTTAGCTAGGTAGAGCATTACTTTTCCCTACCACTTAATACTACTTCTAACAAAATTAGGAGATTTTTTTTTCCTAATTTCATGACCAAAACCACTTATATGTAAACAGTAAGAGTAAGAATGGTGAGAAAGAAGGATGGAAATTAGAAGAATGGAAGGAAGAAGAATTCAGGGGCAGAAAAGACATAAGTGGTTCATTGTTGATTATTATTTCTAGAAGTCATTGAGTTAATAAAGGGGAAAAAAGCAGAAAAATAAACTTCATCTGTGTTCTTTAAGAGTTTTGCTTACACAGGCATACCTCTGTGTGGAATGTCATAGTGTTGCTGTCATAAACTTTCCAACAGATAAACCTTTGTTATTTATCTAAAAGGTGTATATGAGAATTGTCTCATTAGTTAAAAGTACACAACAAAGATGATGTGTTGGAAGTCAGACATGTGGGTATTAGCTCATAGTCACTATGAAGTTACCATTAGCAGAGGAGAAGCACTTTTGTAATGAACTCTTGCTTTTGAGCAACAGCATTTGATACACAGTAATCAGGCATTTTACCACGGGTGTCCCTGCGTGCTTCATGTATGTGAAGAGCCAGATTCATTTGCTTCTCATGGCTATAATGAAACCGTAAGATGTAATTGTGTGCACCCTCCTGAGGTTCCTAAATGCAAGACTCAATCAAAACACTAAATATGATTCATGATGAAATCACAAGAGCTAGAAATAATTCAAGTTCCCTTAGTTTTGATTGATATCGGCTATAGTTGCACATTTTGTTACAGGATCCAGGATTGTGCTTGTAGATTCACCTAGCAGCATATTTTTGTGGTATGACCCATGCTGATGAAAAGGAGAGTGATACCAATAGGAACTGCGCTGTGGTATTTGGATAATGGAACTTTGTTTTTTATGCCAGGTGATGAAAGTGTAAGTATTGATTTAAGTAATAATATCTCATCCTTCACTAAGGGACAATATTAGTTTGATTTCATATTGATTAAAAAGAAGATAGTAAATATTGTGGTTCAGATCTTTACAGTTTAATTCATTGGAAGCTAGTGTATTTAAAATGCCACGTATTTAATAAAAGGTTCGCTTTCCAAAATAGTTCAATTAAACTGAGCTTTCTTATGAGAGATAAATGAGAGTCTGACACTCCTAGATGAAGAGAAAATGAATGATTTTCCACTTGAGAGTAATATGTAGATTCATTACATATGCTATCTGTTTGTGCGTGTTTGTCCAGCTTCCCAGTTGGCAAAGAGTGCAATGATGTACTGTCTATTGTAACAGTCCAGCAATTTGCAGTGTGCCCAAATCAACTAGAATTAAATGAAGTTATGTATTTGGTCAGATTTTCCAACGAGGGTGGCCTAATCCATCCAGGTTTAGACATATTCTAAAAGTTGGCTATGTTCAGATTTGGAATATTCAGCACAACTAAAGGAGTTGTTACATAATCCACCTGGATTTAATGCTTCAAGTGAGAAACAGCTGCAGCTTTTTCAAGAGCTTTTCCCATGATGTTTGTGTGCGCACAATTAAGTTTAAGGAAGGAGGAATACATCAGCAGTAAAACTGGAACACCTCTTATCCAGAGTCCGCTGAAGGTAGATGAAAACCTTATTTCAGCGAGCAGTGATTGTGCCCTTAAAAATGACATCTGCATTGAAACAAACCTCATTCTAAAACTTCAGAGAATTTGGTATGTTATTGGAAGAAGCATGCAAAAAGGTTCTTACTACAACATTATGAAGTAGGTTTCTTTGTTTTTCACCTCTAGAGTGTACAAATCACAGGGCATGGAAAGAAATACTGCAACCTTTAGCCTCATGTTTTAAAAGTGCTTGAAGAAGAGAGCAAAGATAGAAAACAGCAGATAAAAACTGGATGCCTTGTTATGGCCCTAATTATGTTTGGAACATAAATGATACTTTTTTAGTTTGGAACGTGTCTATCTAGATGAAAGAAATTGTTGAATTGCTGCTTTTTCTCCTGCTTTTTAGTTTTAAGTAGTTTTGGGTTGCTTACAGCTTATGACTTCATTTGTTTAAATTATATGATTTGAGGAGGAAGAGAAAGAGCTAATCAGACTCAAGTCTGTTTCTAAATGTCATAATATCTCATGTCTCTATGGTATAGTCTAGAAAAAGGTCTGTTGAGTAAAACTTTTATCATTCAATGTAAATTTATGACAGTAGGCTTAGGTTGGTTTTTGTTTTGCTTTTTTCCATGGAAAAGTTATTTAAACAGTGATGGAACAGAGCTGGTTTATGTTTGCTCAAGTATGATGAAGTATATGCTCTAGTAGAGCTTATTATTTTTAATTAAATGGATGCACAAGTCTTTGTGATCTTATTATTGTTATTATTTTGATCATCTTCTGATAAAGGTCTAGACAAAGTTTTCCAGCTACTGAAGCATTTTGCTGACTTGCATATGATGCCCTACTGTTGCACAATAATGGTTGATAGCAGCTATGCTGATTAAACTTGCTACCTTATAATTTTAGCAAAATAGGATGCAGTCCCAGGTCATCATTATTTTAATTCACAAATTTTAGTATTAATGTTATATAATACTTCTATTATTTATTGCAGACAGAATTGCCCACTTGGTCCTTTTAAAGGGTGAACTGAATTGTACACCATTGTTCCAAGAAGAAATTGAGTTTGTGGAACCTGGTAGTTCTTGGTAGCTAACTTCTCTTTTCTGAAGCAGAAAAGACTAAGGGAAAAGTGTGGTTTTGAAGGACAAATTAAAAAAAAAAAAAAAAAAAAGNCTTATTATTGTTATTATTTTGATCATCTTCTGATAAAGGTCTAGACAAAGTTTTCCAGCTACTGAAGCATTTTGCTGACTTGCATATGATGCCCTACTGTTGCACAATAATGGTTGATAGCAGCTATGCTGATTAAACTTGCTACCTTATAATTTTAGCAAAATAGGATGCAGTCCCAGGTCATCATTATTTTAATTCACAAATTTTAGTATTAATGTTATATAATACTTCTATTATTTATTGCAGACAGAATTGCCCACTTGGTCCTTTTAAAGGGTGAACTGAATTGTACACCATTGTTCCAAGAAGAAATTGAGTTTGTGGAACCTGGTAGTTCTTGGTAGCTAACTTCTCTTTTCTGAAGCAGAAAAGACTAAGGGAAAAGTGTGGTTTTGAAGGACAAATTAAAAAAAAAAAAAAACAAAGAAAAAACCTTGCGATTCTAAATCACGAGGACTTTTTAAGAAGCTATGTGCAGTGTTCTGAGTTGTACTAAATCAAAGGTAAGCAGAAGGCCTTCCTGAAGAGGTATTCAGAGAGAAGATTACACTGTTGTTTAACTTCTGTTTTTTTTCCATAATTTTCCTCTCTGGAATTTGTGATGTTGTAAAAAGAATAAATTATGTAGTCAGAATGGTACTCTAGCACAGAATTTTGTTTACTTGGAGTTGCCACCTTTTGAAGTACGAAGTTGCTTCATGAAGTTGTTTGTCTGTTATAAGCTGATGCTTGCTGCAAATAATAATTAGTCTCCAAACAATTTTAGGTCTCGGAAGCAGTATAAGTAACTCTTTGTGAAGTTGTTTGTCTGTTATAAGCTGATGCTTGCTGCAAATAATAATTAGTCTCCAAACAATTTTAGGTCTCGGAAGCAGTATAAGTAACTCTTTGTGAAGTTGTTTGTCTGTTATAAGCTGATGCTTGCTGCAAATAATAATTAGTCTCCAAACAATTTTAGGTCTCGGAAGCAGTATAAGTAACTCATTTTCCTAGTTAAAAAAAAAAAAAGTACTGTTGTGACTGTAATAAGAGGAACAACTTCCATTCTGTAATGGTTTAGGACTGGATATAGGATAAGGAAGTAAAGCTTGATCTTTAAGAGAGGTTCTTCCTGATAAGTGAATGAGAGAGAGATTCATTGTCTTTTTCCAACCCATGATTAATAAGAGAACAGCAGTTCTTGGCAGAGTATGTGTCTCATGGTGTAATTCTACTGTTATCCTCACTCATGTTTTTAAGGTGATTTTTAGCTCACAAAAGGCAGGAAGTCTCCTCAGGTGCTGAGGAGATGGAAAACTGATAACAGTCCTGTAGCAACAATGTGAATACTAATCAACAGAAAGTCCATGATGCTTCTTTCAAGAAGAATATTGTGCCAAAACTGTTTTGAAATGTTATTTCATTGAATCTTTTTCTAAGATACTTTAAGTATTCTCCAGAATAATTTGCAGTTGTTTCAGCTTGTCATTTACCAGCTGATGCTGGCAGATATCAAGCTGATAAATAATTTTCCATTAACTTTCCTTAAATCTGAAACTTCATAAAATCAGTGTTTTATTATAGATATATGTGACAGACTGTGAAAAGATTGTAACTGCAGATGCAAACAAAACATATATTTGTTCTAAAACAGCCAACAAGGGAGAATCTGCTCCCCATTCCAGCCCTGATTTTTGGCTCTTGCCCTTTCTAGGTCAAGATATTGATATCCATGTTTGAAGTGATTAACTTTCATGGAGGATGATTTGTCTTCTCTATTATTAAAAGTTGTAATTATTTCTGTTTCCCAAAGAGAATGTGGTTTTTAGTTGTAGTGAACACAGTTGCCTTTTGTTCTTTGCCTTTTTTCACTTTTTTTTCTTTTTTTTTTTCCCAATGCAGATTGTGGTTGTTTTTTGTGGGAAGGAGAATAGTTGTATGACAGAGAGATAAAAGTACATTGTCGACTAGTGCTAAAAATCACTCTATATACTTCCAGAAGGCTTCCTGCTATGGTGGTTAGAAGTTGGGTCATCTGTGTGCTTCATTGTTGTGTTTTGATTTATATTACCTAATTGCAGCTAGGTTTCTGGGGCTTTAGAAATGTTCATCCCATTAGGACAAGCACTAGTTCTTTGTTTAAGGAAGAACAAAAATTCTGGCAGAAGGCAAGAAGGGCAGTATGTATTGCCTGCTTGGAACCTATTTTGTGTTCAATAAAATACGTCTTCATAAAATTATCACTGAAAAAGAAATGCCTGTACACATACTCTGAGGCATTGTTGAGGGTTGGTGACTGGAAGCAGTTTGAACCCTTGAATAAAATACAGAAATCACTGTAGCTGACCTTGCCACTACAATCTGTTTTGTTTGAATTTTAATAAGAATAGAGTGACTGCTTTTATTCTTGAAGACAAAGAGGAAAATATTTGATGAATTTGATAAAGGAACTTGGCAGGGTTTCATTTTATATTATTTGAAAGTTTGGATGTGTGAATCATACATCTTAGTTTCGTTTGAATTCATAAGACTGTTGAAAATAAAAGTAGATGCCCTTGCTTGAGGACAGTGTAAGATAATGCAGCCAGAAAAATCTTGGTAAAGTCTACATTATGGCAAATTTTCATTACATTTTATTGTACTGAACCTCTGTACTTCATTTTGTGTTGTCAAACCTTATAGATAATCTCTGAGGTGACAAAAGTCTGTGAGCTGTTGAGCATTTATGTCAAACTAAGCAAAATCTGCGAGAGAAGGCAGTGCAGCATTGTGGCCTGATCAATTCCAGTGGGCTTAAGGTGTTGTATCTGGTATGTGAAAGTAGTGATTTATGGCATGGGGTCTTTATTTGAGAGTACTGGTATCCATGTTTGTATTACAGCAGCAAATATGTGTTATATGTTACAATTCCTCTCTGGGTATCAGAGGCTGCAGGGGAAAAAAGTGTGGGGGAAGAGGAACTTGTAGGTTGTCTTACTTCTGTAAACTTTCCAGTTAATCGTATTCATTTTGGAGTAGACATCTGGAAACCTTGGCTTCAGGAATGTTAAAACTCAGCAGGCAGCTATTAGTAAATGTACTGAGGGGAACATCTGCAGTAACAACAGACTGGCTTTCTGTGCCTCTCCTCAAGACCCAGCTTCTATGACTATTTCACTTACAAGCTATCTGTTAGAACTTTGATGTAGAAGAGAAGCAGATGTAAGATATGATCCTTCTGAGTTATTAGTGGGTGTTACAAAGAAGAGAGATACAAGTGGCTTGGCAGCTGTTTCCAGTTAGCCGTGACTTGTGTAATTTGGTGGTGATGCTTAAATCCAGGGAGGGAAGAGTATGGGTTACTCTTCCACTAGTGCAATGTAAATATTTATGCAGAAGTAAAATGATTATGCAGAGTATTATCCTGTGATACTGTAGTTCCCAAACGTAAAATCACAGTGATTAACTTTCTTCTTAAGAAAAGAAACAGTATTTTAAGGTTAGATCTCATGTATGCACAAGGTATATGCATGATCATTTACAGGCTATAAATAATTTTTGTTTCTTATCTAGTTGAATAACTCCAGTTTTCACTGTGCTTTCTTTCACCTCCAAATACAACACTTTATACATTTCTCTTTTTTTTGTCACTGATTTATCAGAATTTTTTCTCTGTTCCTGAGGAGGGCTAGGAAGGTGCTCAGAGGGTTGGAACATATGAAGACAGGCTGACAAAGCACTGGGGGACTATTCAGCCTGGAGAAGAGAAAGCTGTGGGGGAGACGTTATTACAGCCTTCCACTACTTAAAGGGAGCTTAAAAACACAAGACAGAGTGACTCTTTACACAGTCTGATACTGATAGGGCAAGGGAACATTGTTCTAAACTAAAAGAGGGGTGATTTAGATGAGATATTGGGAGAGAACGCTTTTCTCAGGGGATGCTGGCACAGGCTGCCTGGAGAAGCTGTGGATGCCCCATCTCTACAGGTATTCAAGGCTGGGTTGGATGTGGCCCTGGACAGCCTGAGTCAGTGACTGGCAGCCCTGCATGTGGCAGGAGGTTGGTACTGGGTGATCTTTAAGGTCTCTTCCAACTCCAGCCATTCTGTGGTTCTTCTAATGCCAGACAAACTGGAGACTTCTGCATTTTTTATTCATAGCTAAATGTTATGGATCTTAACTGTGAAGGTAAACAATAGGACAGGCAAGTTGCTGTTGATTCAACGTGAAGTTACTCTGTTATGAATTTTACACAAGATCAGATCAGCCAGCAGTAATAGAGCTTTCCTTCAGAGGGAAAGGCACACAATTACAAAGATTTACAGTTTTGTTTAAAGACTGAAAAAATGTAATGCAGATTTCCTGAAGGTTAATGTAGAATCTTTTTGGAAGAAGTTTCTGCAATGGGAGTTTGTCTCTTGCTATTTATATGTTAGAAAGATACTGAGCTAGGTAGATAAACTGAATATCTGCAAGACTTTTAAGTGCATCCACTGGAAAAAAAGCTTAGCTAGTTGTTGTATCTTGCTTCCATTGTGGTGTAGCGGTCAGTATTATGGAAACGCTGGTAGACCAAAGCCAAAAACATGCAAATGTGTGATGGCTTGTGTTGTGGTTTTGAAATACCTGTAAAATGAGTCTGCATTCTTCTGTTTTATTTATCTGTTACACTGTTCTCAGACAAGCTAGTGAGAGAGGTGATTAGTTTGATAACCATATCAAAATACTTTCTATTCTCACAACTCAGTCCTTGGCATTAAATACAATTTCCAACAACTCTGGAACATAAGCATAAGGATCACTTAAATTAACCTTGCTTCCTTCCCAGTGAAAAGAGAAATCTGTCTTGTTGCATCAGCTATTTGTGTCAGGAATTAACTTTGATGTGCCAAGAAGTAGTGTAAAAAGCTAGTTTTCCCTTACTTTTAGGATAATACCAGTAACAGCTGCAAATGAACAGACAGTAGATTGCAGTTTGTGAGGGAGAGATGGATGACAGGAAGGGACAGGCAAGTAGAAGTGTCTCTAATTTTCTTTCCCAAATATTCTATATAAATAGAAAAGAAAAAACAAGTGATGTGGACAAAAATCGAAAAGTATAGATTAAAGTAGCGGTTAAACACAACAGAAAAACTGATTCAACCGTCATCTGAATAGTTTGATTTTTTTTTTTAGAGACTCTTGCTAACAAAGAAGTGAATTAATGTTAAGCTAGAAAGGTAATTAAAAAGTTGTTTTTTTTTTTCATTTCATTTTAGACTTGAATGAAGAAATGAAATTTTTCATTTCATTTGTGCTCTCATGGACAAGAAGGCCAATGACATTCTGGGATGCATTAAAAAGAGCATGGTCAACAGGTCATGGGAGGTGATCCTCCCCNTGGACACCTACCTGTGCCACCTAGTGTAGGGAACCTGCTTTGGCAGGGGGGGGTTGGACTCGATGATCTCTTGAGGTCCCTTCGAACCCCTATGATTCTGTAATTCTGTGAATGAAAGCGTGCAAGCAATGCAGTAACTTTAGACTGGATTTTCAAATTTATTTCAAACATTTGTCAGCTCTAGATGATGGTAGAAGTTAAATAATAATGCATCATTTTCAGTTTTGTGAATGGTCTTTTTCAGAATGTGGATGTTGGAAGCTCTGAAATTCAACTCCATAGCAAGTATTCTCTTAGAGGTCTTTTATTGTGAGTTTTGTGTCACTTTTTTTTAAGAAGCCCAGTGTAATCTTTAATCCTGCTGAACAAAATCACTGCTATACAAAAACCAGTCACATTAGACGAGTATTACTTGTGAGGAAAGAAAATGCATAGGCTTATCAGCCAACTGTTACATGGATAGTGTTGGTGTTACCAAAAAACAAATCAAGGAAAAACTGTTGTATAGAGGTACTCCTTCTCCTGTTATTGCCAGAGCACTTTGTTAGGGAATATGAGATAAATGACTGAGAGAATACACCAAATATACTGTTTTCACTTTCACATAGATTCTTACTCTCTTTGGGAATGCTAGCCCATTAAGGCAAGATATCCTATGTCAAATTTAATTCCTCCACCCCATGGTGCTTCCTGCATTGTCAAGCAAGATCACCTCTTGCCTATTAACTGGGCCCTGCACAAGTCTCTGTACATTTCATTTTCTTCCTTTATTTTGTTTTTGTGAATTTGTTTCTCAGCCTGTATTACACTGTGAAAAGCCCTGAAGGACTGACTTCTGTGTTTCACTTGGGTGACTGAAACAGGATTTGTTTTAGAGGACTTCTTCACATGTGGCTTTTAAGTATGAGAATTAAAAAAAAAAAAAAAGTACTTTTTTTCCCATTTCATCATTCTTTCTTTTTTTTTAAATCTCCATTGCTAAAGTAATGGTAAAAGCTTTTACTAAATATGCCTGGCAGAATAATTTATGATGAGACACGAGGTGAAAGCTAACTCAGCAGTATATTTCACAAAAACAAGCATTCTGAGTTGAGGCTAGGAAAGGCAACTTCTCTGGCGCAGGGGCAATTTATGACATTTTCAAAGCCCAGGAAAACTGAGACAATGCAAAATACCAAAGGCTGGAAATATTTCATGCTCTGTCTTGAAATTTTAATTGTTTGGGTGTTTTTGTTGTTCTTATAGTCCAGGTTAGCCACAAAAGCTGGAACCTTTCTTTCAGATGCATTTTGAGTTAATTTGTTCCTCTTTTGTAATGTTCCTAAATCCTGAAAAGAAATACTTAGTTTTGAACTGTTTGGACTCTTCTAGGAACAGAAGGGTCTTAATCTCAGTGGCACATTGAAACAAAGGGATCAAATCTGAATTCAGCTCAGATAGTCTCTTGCAGGAAGTGTTTTGGGAAGGGGGTTGAACAGGTTAAATCCTGCCTTTTCTGGAATAAGTGGTAAACTCTTACATGTCTTTCAAGTCAGCGTTCAGAATTGTTTTGTTTATGGCTGAAACTTATTTTGTCAGAGTGCATATGCATTTCCATGAAGACTAGAATACAGTTGTTTGTTCGGTGGTCCTGGGCAGTCTTGGGAAAAAAAATATTGGCCAAAGGAGTGTTCTGTTGGATTTCCATATCCTTCACTCTCTGACCTCCAATTTCTTTGTTGGAATACACTGTTAATTTCATAGTACTTCCATTTTAGAGCCACTTACTGTGCCTGGGCTAGAATACAATGGGGCTTAATAATTATCCGAAAAATATTTTTATATTAGCAAAATCTTGTCATGACAAAAATGTGTATGTTAAAAAGTGCTGACAATAAGAGGCAGTTAAGTTGAATAGATGTTTACATGAACTGGTACCATCTGATGAACGACTGAAATGTGTGGGACAGAAATGCAAAGAAATATGCATTTAAGATGCTTAGATTGAAATAATTTTGTTTTGCCTTTACCTGCCTGTGTAACACTTGCACTGGACTTCATTTATTTCTCAGCTTATATTAAAACTACGTTTTTTATATTGAAAATAATTGGGAAACAAACGCCAGGTATTTTACCAACAGATTAATGGGTAATCGTTTTTTATTCTGTTTCGTAACTGAGTCTAGAAACAGACTTGAATGTTCTGCAGTTCAGTCAAGCTTAATCTTTCCCCCAGCACCCTCAGGAACTGCTAATGATGCAAACATCTGGGAATTCTAGTTGTATATACAGTGTTACCTAAATCCTTTCATCTTTCTTGGAGGAATACTTTCCTGTCTGTTATCTGAAAACCAAAAGACTTCAGTTAGTATCAACTCTTCCTGAAGGGAAAAAGGAAATATTTTTTTTTAAAGTAAAGGTTTATAAATGCATTTATTATTTTGCTGGAAGCTGAATCTCATTGCTTTCTGTACTGTTTGCACATATAGACAGATGTACTTTGTTATTCTGCACTGTTTATTACTTAAAAAAAATTAAATTGTGGTTGGAACCTTCATATCTGTGTGTTCACATATATTTTTTTGAAACTCTTAGAGGACACCTTTTGCATGTAAGAAGTAACCTGATGGAGTGTGACGGTATTTTAAATTGTGTGTATTATAGCAGGTAATCAGCACTTGACATTCTAGAAAGAGATGGAGATTCTCAACGAGTACGTTTACCTTCAGAGCCCAGAGAAGCTTCCAGTAGAGGCTTCCTCTCATTAATCCCCTGTCAAGATTTAGTGTCTGTTGTTCAGATTTCAAAAGTATTCTGTCCCCAGGAAGGACCCTACAAGAAAATCATTGTCTTGGAGCTGAGAACAACAGGCTGAAATAAAGTGGTTTGCTGAAACTGGATGACTAAACCAACTGAAAGCTCATTCTTTGAAAGCTTGCTTGGACACTTTGTGCATATTTCTGAGTTTACTTTTTTTTTTTTTTTTTCCCCTAAAATGTGCTCATGCAGCTACAATTTCTAACTGCTAATCTCCCTTGAGAAAATGAGCTTTAAGTCAGGACTTGGAGGATAGTCATGGTAGATGAGGTATGGAAGAGAGTTTGGGCCAAAGAGGCCCTGAATGCAGCATGAGAAGACTGTGTTGCAAGAGTCTTTTTGTCTTGCTGCAGACTTCTTGATGTGTGATACACTTTTTGTTTATTTCCCTCCTCCCTACTCAGCACAGGATTCAGATCTACCAGCTGCTGTGGTGAGTGGTGCTAGTCTATAGCTGGAGAATGATGTGTCAATCCATTCCCCACTCCAAGAGGCTTCATGCAGCAAATCTGATTAAGAGACTGCTCTGGTCAAGAGGATCGTGGAGTGGGGAAAAGCCTCGGCAGGATCTGTACCTCTGTGATGTAAGGTCTGAATTGCAGGGAATCATTAGGAAAATGCTGTTGCACACATCAGTCTGTTTGCTCCAAGACAGATAGTAACTTCATGTCTGTAATTGGCATCCTTGCAACAAGCCCATGGTACAAGGGAAATGCTTCTCACCAGATGTCTCTGGGTATAAGGGGGGCCTCACCCAGCATGGGAGTTCTGACCGTTAGCTGGGGTCTGGTGAGATCCTGAGGCTCCTGATGTGCCTACCTGAGGTTCACCAGATCTGATGGCAGCTGCATGCCAGCTTGGTGTTGATACCAAACGAAGGATGGACTGCTTCATCAAGAACCAGAAGTGTTGCCTGTTACTTGCAAACACACCTGTTACAGCTGAGTGCTGGTTTGCCAACCTGTTTATGGCTTACATTTAATTGTACGATTTCTCAAGTGTTTTCTGAGTTCATGGTAGGCTGCTGTTTAGAAAAAGCAAAAAAAAAAAAAAAAAAAAGGGGAAGAGGAAGACCTCAAAACTTTTGGTTGTCAGTTGTAA
>VXAB01000661.1:0-26032 GCA_013399175.1 Odontophorus gujanensis | reverse complement strand
AAAAAAAAAAAGTGGTAGAGGAAGACTTCAGAACTTTGTGTTGTCAGTTGTAACATGGGTACAGTGGGAAGAACTTTTATGAAAACAGATAATTTTTCCAGTTTTAATCTCTGAGTGGGCAGGATGCCAGTATAACTGAACTACAGAAATGCAAGGGAGACTAAATAAAATGATACTCGTTTTTAACCAGCAGAGAGATGAGATTAGCTCTCTGTGGGGAGAATAGTGCACGCCAGCCTATGAGTCACTTTGGCACAGCTGAAGTGAAATAATTCTAGTGGGTCACAGTAAGAGTTGTGACAATAAACAAGGAAATATCAATAGTTTTGTCATATTTTCAGGAATAAGCTTCTGTTTTCAGGGGCCATGATCTGTAGGGAGAGGAGGACATTCAGCAATTTTTCTTAAATGTTGCCTGCCTGTGAACAGAGATAATAGCTTGGCTTTAGGTAAGCCAAATTACTCAATTACTCTTGCCTCTGAAGCTTTGTTATGCCACAGTGTAATTTTGGTAATAAATATCCTTCAACTTGCGAAGCTGAAGGCCATTATCTGAAGAGAACAGGGAGGTCTTGCTTTCCTCCCTATTCAGTCCCTGTTGTGTGGTCCTGTCCCTTTCAACCTCCAGCTGTGGGGCTTCTCATCTCTGCTGGGAGCTGTGACTCGCTTGCGGGATGCCTGTGCAGCTCTTTCCTGGGTTTTCTTTCCTCCCCTTCCTTCTGGGTTACTTTTCAGTGGGTTCAGTTGCCTCATGGAAGGATCTAGCAGTGGCCAGAATGGTCAAGGAAACTGGAAAGACAGTATGGATATTCCCAGGAACTGGTAAGAAAAAGGTCAGTTTTAACCCTCCAAGCTAGACAATCTTGCTGAAGTGTCCAATTTCATTCCTCCCTTCAAAAGAGTACATGTGGACATTGTTAAGTAGTGCTGCAGCTGCAAAACTAAAGAGCTTCAAGAATGTTGTTACACAGAGTTTCAAAACTCTGTAAGTAAGGAAGTGTCAGAGTTGAGGTTACTCATACCAGATAAATTCTGCATGCTTTTAAGAGCTTTTCCACCTCTTATCATTCACACCACTAGATGCTTTTCTTGGGTAAGCTGGTTGGTGTGTCCCTGCAACAGTCCCTCTGTTTCTCAGTAAGAGAGTCAAGTCCACCATCTTCTTCCAGCTCCCTTAATTCCTTCAGCCCACCCAGTTTCCAGCCATGCTGTGGTGTCTGTTATTGTTTTAGTTGGGGTGGTTGGTGGGTTTTTTTTGTTTTGTTTTGTTTCTTTTTTAAAGCTTTTTGACTGTTTCCTTCCAAAGCATCCCCCAGTTGCTGGCAAGAGAGAGAACGCTCCCTGTCTTCAGCTTCCATGCCAGTTCTGGTCTGCTGTGGTGCACAGCTGATGGAAAACACATGTTTTCCTCTGAGGATGGTGAGAATGGTGACTCTGTGTTCTGGACAGGACTTAAGCTTGAGGGAATGGCGAACAAAGTGGTGATGCAGTCTTCAGAGATTTGAGTTACTAAACTAACTTTGGTGAGGCGTGCAGCTGCCAAATCAGGGTGGATGTGTACCCCTTGGTGTCACATGCCAGCTGGTGTAATTAGAAGATTTTTATCCTCTACTACAAATCTTCTCTATCAAGCAAACAGGCATTTGAAATTTGACAGGAATGTCTTTTTCAAGAAAATGTCACCAGAAGCTTCTAATACTGAAAAACATAGCTTCATTTTCTGAAGCGTCCAAACTGTGTGGCTGAAACTTGTGTAAGAAGATTCAGCCTCAGGCAGGCATCTGGCATGGAAAGTTTCAGCTCAAACTGCTATTTTGGCAAAACTGTCCAAAATGAAAACGTCTTTTAAAGGTGGAAAGCATTGAACAATGTCTGTAGTAAGACAGAACTTAGATTTTGATGGATAAAGGGAATCTGTGCTGGAGTTTTAAACTTAACTGCAATAACATTCTTTCATCTGATATCCAAACTGAAATTTTTCCACATCCCAACATGTCAGTTAAATTTTTTTCTGACATTTAAGTAGTTGTTATCTGCAGCTGTTACTAAGTGAAACACAGAGAAGATATGTGCTAGCTTAACTATAACTTCTGGAAGAGTATCCTTGGGCTGTGACAGCGTACAAAGCAGATGCCTCTAATGCCATCAGGAAGCGAAGCAGCAGATTGTGTTGTGGGATTCAACTTTATAATTAATTCTGGACCTCACTGAGCATGTGCATCACCTGGACTTGGAATTAACTGCAAATCCCCATGAGTACTTTGCATCTGCATCCCAAAGGAGGTGTTCAAGAAACACAGCAACTGCTTTGCACATCCTGTTTTGATTTTGGCTGATTTACTGTCCTGTAGTTTATAGGCTGGCTGTGTGAAGGGCATGAATCTCAAGTTTGACTGATTGCACTGTGAAAGAAAGCTCTTTTCAAAGCTCACTGAAATTTTTAATGCAGTTCCATACAGCAGTGGGAGCTTACCACAGCTACAGCTGCTTTTGTAGCTCTTGCTGAAACTTGAAACTGGCAGAAAGGTGGAGGAAAATCTGTAGTCTTATTTTTGAATGGGATCTTTCAGTTAGCCCCACACAGGTCTTATTTTTTCTTTCTGTTTTATTATGGCTCATTCAGCAGTGCTGTTTCAGGAATGCTAATGAGCTGTTCCCTCATATTTGAAAACAAAACTGTTTGTTGGAGAAGATATCCCTCTGCCAAGGCTTTATGTACTATTTCTGGGAAAGTGGTTATATTAAATATCTTAATTAATACTATATTATGGATCTACTCTTTCATACAAGATCTTCCCTCATACTTCATTTTTTAAAATGCTGTGGACATTCTTGTTGCAGTCCTCTGCTCTCTTTTCTTGTTTACACCTTTTGCTGAAATTTTAAGTGTTAGTATTTAATGTAGAGTAATAAAGTGATAAGCACTGGACTGGATGTGAGTGGAATCTCACTGCCTTCTGTGTCATGGTATGAGTACTGATACATCCTTGAATTAGAAGTTCTACGTTTTACTTTTGTTTTTCCTCTCCATATCTTGTCATTCTTTTGACTCCTACTCAGTTATGACTCATTTTATATTTGGATTCTCTTCTGTAATACTGCTAGCTGTTCTTCTATCTGTATTTAAAGATTTGATTTATCTTTCTTGTAGCTTATCCTTACTGAATGTTTTCTTCTTGATTTCATACTGTTTTATGGTGTACTTTCAAGAAATAACTGAATAATGTTCTGTGTTACCACTATGTCCAGACTTTTGGATGCTTCAAGTACTTCTGAGAATTAAAAACAAAACCTCATTCATCACCTCGTTCTGACTGGCAAAGGGAGAATGGGATTATTTTCAAGTTAGAGGGCATTCTGATCTCTTTCCCTTTTTTCGCTTCAATCAGAAACGCTCCATGTCTGTCTGTCTGCAGTTTTCTGGACATTTAAGCTAACACAGACATTCTCAAGACACAATGAAAGATTGTCTCTTTTAACATTTCTGGCTGAGGAAACAACAAAGCTGTCCAAAATATGTCAATATAGTATTACTTCACTTTTCATCTGTCTCACTTAATTTTATTTATGTCAATTAATTTGTAGTTCTTGATATGTACCAAGTTCCTTACTTTTATCATATGTAATCTTATATGCATGTCCAGTTACTGACTTCCATGAGGACACCTCTTGAATTTCTCTACTTAAGATCAAGTCTGCCAAGTTGTAAGAGATCATAAGGGTTATCTTTTATTTAATAAGTTTTAGCTTAATTAATTTTTTTGTTGTCCTTTCATCTGTGTCTCTTTCCATTTGAAATGGGGTCTCTGGTAGCTGCTGGTGAACTTTATAGAAAGAAGTAAGTCTTCCTAAATGGACTTGTTGGGAACTCAGCTGACAAAATGTCAACAAAGCACGAGGATCTTTCAACATAGGTAGGCTGCCAGTGTTACAGCATACACAGCCAGTGTCACTATGATATAAGTGTCTGCTTTTCTGCTTCACAATTAAAACAAGCTTCCCTCTTTTTTTGGAGAGGGCTGACGCTCAACGTTTTGTCATGTTCAAAACATTAAAGCCAGGATGTGACGGACACAAAATGAAACACTCACCCTCAACTAAATTTCTCCATTACCTGTTTTCTTTGAGTAGCTGTTTCCCAATGATTTAATGATACCATGTTTATTCTTTTGAACTTTGGAAGGTCACTCGTCATTTCAAGTGCTCACTCAGATGATTACTAATCAGCCCAGCTTCCTGAGTACCAGACAATCTAAATGAAAACACAGTAACTGAGTCAGTTTGTTGTTTTGTTTCTAAGATTACATTTGTGGATTCATGCTAATGCTCAAAAGCAGCTTGTATTCCTGTGATCAAATGGCAAGGGGAGCCTAGTGGAAATGATGACCTCATAAACTGTAGAGCTGGAGCTGGAATTTTCAAGTGATTCTGAGCACTTCTAAGCATATCCTGTGAAAATTTTATGTAAATTATATAAAAATTTCTATATAAATGTATCTATAGACTGAAATGTATTGTAGTAATTGAGAAGTCTGAGTTATCTGCTGTCTCGGTTTTGTATATTAATTTATTCTGAGAAATTAATTCAAACAGTCTCACTAACTGAGAAGATTTATGTTTTAATATTGCAGTGAGTACCTGAAAGCATTTAATCAGCTGAAAGATGAGTGTCACAGTCTCTGAAAACCACAGTTTTATTTTAACTGGGAGCTAAATAGTATTACTTACTACAAGTTACTGCAGAGTGTTTCTAGGAAATCTTTTCAAAATCAAACAGAACACTCGCTGTCACCACTCCACCCCAGCAAGCATTGCCTGAGTTTTGCTGTTGGAGTCAAATGGAGTTCAGTGTCTTGTTTTCATGGCTGGGGATAAAAAATGGGTGGAGGTGTTCTTTATTTTCTCTCTGTCTTCTTTTTGCAGTGCATTTGTTTGACAGCATATATAACAGTTTGTCAGAACTGGAATAAAGCCTCCCTGAGATACTGTGTCAAATTCAAAGCATGGCTTTGAATTCAATTAGATATACATGTGATGTTATTGTCAAGCATTTGCTCTTTGTTAATACTTTATTTTCCCAAGGTAGACATAAATAATTCCTTTTAAATGTCCCCTTAAGTAAGGTACAGTAGTTGAAGTGTTACAATATCCCCTGGTTTTCCCATATTGATGAAAATATGATAATTTTTTCTACTAGTGGAGTGAGGAAAATGAGGCAAATAGAAGTTTTCTTGGTTGTTTCCGTGCCTCATTTGTTGTATAAATACATCACTTGTTCATGAGTGATTAACTAACCGCTTCAGTACTAACAAAAAGTCAAAGTAATGCCTGATTTTTTTTTTCTCTTCTGTCTCAGAAAGCAGAAGAGAAAATGAAGTCATCCTTATTTCTTGCAGCATTGTGCTGATAAACAATTATTTTTGAACTCTTTCAAAACCAAGTTTCTTATAAATCCCGCCTTCTAAGCAACAGTCATGCTTGCTCATAAGTGCATGACTGCAGTGTGATTTAAAACTTCTAGGAGTCATAGCAACAATACTGAACTCTTGAATGCTTCTCTTTCCTATAAATAACAGTTTTGTTTGTAGCTCACCCTTAGGAAAGTGAATTGTCTGGGCTCTAATAAGGGGTTGTAGCCCGTATTAGTTTTAAGTGAAGTTGTCTTTAGCAGCATTCTTCCCTGAATGTCTTAGTGGTATTTTCAGAAGACGAAAGTACTTCACGTCCATGAAGGGGTAACTATGGCTGGTTATCACAAGACTCTTCTTTGATTTTTTACACCAGTAATAATAATAAAAGAAAGTCATAGTTTAAGCTTTGAATTTTAGCCGGTCATTATAAATCAGCACACCATAGAAAGATCAGGCTCATTTCCATAAAGGTGCTTACAGGAGTTCTTAGATGCCCTGTTCCTTGCTGTTAGTTGAGGCTAAGGTGATTTTTTGTTTGTTTGTTTCATCATTGCATTCTCCCATGTTGAAAAGTCTTGACTATGGTTGATAAATTCCAGTCACCTGTATTAAACTACTTACACATTCTCCAAGAATTTTCAAAGTTTGACCTTTCACTGTCTACTCCTTTGCATGCATTTCAGTTATCTACTGTTTTTCTATGCCCTATCCCATTTCCGAGGTCATTATTTAATATCTTTACCTTAAAACTACAGGTTCTTTTGTACTTTATATTCTAAGTGGTATGAAGCATTCTGAGCTCAAAGGTGCCTGGAGCAAGGACACCTGCTTATGTCAAACCTGCCTGAAGTCAGGCCGAGCTTATTTTCCTCCAGTGTTACTAGGTGGTGTCAGTGCTGTTGAGCTTCTCTGCTGGGCTGTCCTTGGAGAACATCACAGGCTTTCCGAGTCGGCCTTCAGCAGCAAGGCTAAGAGCCTGTATCAATCTCAGAAGTAACTGTATGTCCATCATTTCAATTGTTCCTACTTTACCATGCATTTTCTGTGACTACAGTAATGCTTTTATGGCCCGCTCTTAGATACACAGTTTTCCTCTGCAGTACATTGCACTCCCATAGACTGCTTTGTTCCACTATGCTCTACCTCTCACCGATTCCTTTTTCTTTATTTTCTTTTTTAACCATATTTACATAAAGACTAGGATGTTTCACTGTTACTTTCCTTCCTGACCACACTTACAACTCCTCCAGATGTATTTTTAGTATTTCATCTTATCTCTTCCTTGCAATTGCTTGTAGTTTATGTACTTTCTGCTTATTGTTTCATTTTATAGTTTCCTGTTAAAAAAAAAAAAAAATCCTTACACATAAATGTTGGTTTGAAAACAGAGCAGAGGATTGTCTTGCCAGGTATAACTGTGACCAGCATGTTAGTTTCCCATTTCAGGCCAAATCTACCATAACCTGTCTGGTTTTTTTTCTTTTTCTATGAACAAACCAATTTCCCAAGTACCTTGTTATATGACATTACTGTAACATCTCATAAAGAAACCAAAATCTAGTACACAAAATAATTTCTATATTTGGAGAGAGGAGCTATACATATTATAGCTCTTGCGGCATATTTCATTGCAGCTTTGTTGTTTCTAAGCCCTCGAAGATTTAATTCCTCTAGAATACCAAAGAGGATTGGAGCTGCATGCGTGCTGAAAGTGTGATCTGGCTCCAGTATATGGCAAACAAGAGCAGTTTTGCTGCAGAACTCCTGTGGTTTCTTATTTTAACCTGAAGTTGGAAGACAAGTTGGTTGCATCCTAGACAAGCAGACTTCTCAAACTCTTGAAAATGCTTTTCAGTTATTCTGATAATTGTAAGTTAAAACCTGCCCCTGAAGTAAATACTGAAATTCCTTCTGCTTTTTATTTACTATTACTGGTATTGAAGAGCATATTTTTATTCTAGTGAAAAACGAATAAAGCAGTTTGTTTCTTTTTTTCCTTCTTGGGATATACCCATATAGTAAACAGATGCAAACGTGCTTATGGTCAGGGATAGGTAGACTGAACATAGTGGAGCACAATTACTGCTCATCTCCTGTTCTGCTCTCTGAAGGTCTACAGGAGAAGAGAAGCCTGCAAATTTTGGTAAAAGATAACCTCTGTCTTATAGTTGTTCTATACAGAGCTGCTTAGCCTTTTAAAATACTGCTGCAGAAAGTCTTGGTACTCAAAAGTTCAATGCAAGCATCACCCATGGAGCTGGTGGGCAGTGGTGACAGCTCTGTTACCAAAACTTGGCATTTGGAAAGTTTTTCCAAATACTGGGGCAAACAATCAAGATGAATCTCTCTCCTACAAGGTCAGATGCAGTGCCCAGATAGGGCAGAAAGGGCTTCAGGAAAAGACAGCTTGCCACAGAGGCTCCAAGAGCACTGCTTGGCAGCTCTGACCCAGCTGTGCTCACCTTTCAGCTGGCCCCTGGGCACATCCACAGGAGAACCAGCTCTAAGAGGCTCTCATCTCTGCTTTCCAGCAAAACCTTCTTTCTAGGGGAGCTGCAGAAGAATCTGGATTTTGCAATAGTGATGGTATCATCTCAAGTCATGCTATTTTCACTGCTCCAGTTCAGATGAGATCATGATTATCCAAATAATGATTCAGCCCAGTTTAATTTTATGGCCTGTTCTTGCTGTACTGCTCCACAGAAAAGATGGGACAGCTTCTGCTCTTAATCCTGTGCTGGTCAGGGAATATCCAAACAAAAATGATTCCAGGAGCAAAGGTCCAAAATGATCTCCTCAGTCTGTTCATTTATTTCTGACCAGAAAAGGACTGTGCTACCCCAGTGTGAGAATTAAAATGGCTGGAAAATGTAACTGAAAATTAAATGCAACCAACCAGGGTATTTCTGGAGTTTATCCTACACAACACACTCAACGAATCTGTCAGCTCTTATTGCAGACAGTGAATTAAGTCTAAAAGAAAAAAAAAAACAACACTCTTACTTTGGTAAAGATGACATTCACTGAACATGCTTAATACATCTTAGTTACAGTTTCAGAATCTCAGGAGCCTACTGTGCAAGAGGTGCCAAGCGTGATGAACTGCATGTGTTGCAGGCACTGTTCATCCAATAGTTCTTGCAGATGGGCAGGATATTGATGTGCATGCAACTGCTTTGCTTCCATTTTGATTTATTGAATGGATGGCTGAATATATAACAGATCTTTCTTCTTAATGCTTTTGAGATTATGACTGTAGTTGAAGTCAGCTGCTAGGAAATCTTGTGCCTTTGACATAAGCGTTTTTACTCGTTAAGGCTGAACACGAACATTAGTGTCTCCTGATCTTTTCTCTCTTTAAATGAAAAATGAATAAATCCCACAGAACTACTTTTGTGCAGGAAGAATACGAAATTTTATAAGGAAAGAATATTGAAATTTTTTACATTTATATATAATGTAAAATGATAAGTCTGTAAAATGTATATTTTTTTGTATTAGTGGAGATCTGAAGGTCAGTAATGGACAGCAATCATTTAAAAGCATTTCAGTACATGAAGTGATGCTTCATTAAAAGCAAAACAAAGAGATGTCAGCAAAGGAAGCTGGCTGCAGTGGTGACAGTGTTGAGAGCCTTGTGGCTCTCTACCTGCATGTTTTTGTCCTCTCCACATTTACATAGTCTATTTTTCTTTCCTCTCCTGATGCTTTAGGCCAATCTCATAACATTATCTTCTAGCAGTATGAGATCATAGGCTAACCATTTTGAGGAAGAAAGAACGACATGGATACTCAATACATTATGTCTCAAATGGTTTTGATTGTTTCTTAGCTTTATCTGAAGAGTTAATCCGGACGTCTTGACATAACCACGTAAGCAAGTCTAATAGAAGATCTGCATAGTCTGACATAAATTGAAGCCAATATTAGAGGTAATGATCAACCTGAAGGACTGTGGTTTTACAGTCTAAATCAAAGCAGCAGTTCTAAAAATTGCTTCTGCAGAATTTGATGAGTTTTCTAAGAGACAAATGCGCAAACTAGGAAGCTTGTTCTGGATAAATTTGACTTATTTGTTGAGTAAAATACTGTGAGGAGGATTATATGCAAAAAATGCTGCTTTGTGACATTAAAAGACCCTTGTGAATTTGTTAGATAAGGGTATGAGTAAAATTCTGACAAATGTTTTAAGTAAGCATCAGGTCTTGATGTTCTTATTTTCTCTCCATTTTATAATGCCATTACTGATTTATTAAGAGAGTAGATTTATCTGCTTAAATTTGTCCTTGATGAAATGACTTGGTTTTGTAGGGCAAATATTTATTCGGAAGTGGAATATAAAATTTGAATTGCAGCTGTGTGTTTTAAAGAAGCAACTAATGCTAAGAATTGCTGTTATCAGTTTAAAAAATGCAATACACTTTTGAATTGTTTTGGAACTGATAGTTATATGATAGACAGTGGCTAGACCTGCCTCTTGTACTGTGCAAGTACTTTGTACTTTTAGTTTTGTACTGAATTCTATGTTTATATGGAGCTGGAAATGTAACAAGTTGATCTAACCGCTATCATATATTTAAAGATCATCTTTACAATGCAATTAAGGGGTTGGAACAGAACAGACAGATTCTCTTAAAGCTGTGGAGATGCAGAGATCTGAGAGGTAGATGTCCATCCATGTGTTGGGAGATCTTCAGATACGTAGGTTTGATTTTGATTTATTTGCATTTCTCAAGGGGAAGCATAGTCTAGAACTTAATGTCTTTGGGCAATGATACAATCAGATGCTGTGTTTACGCTAGTTTTTAGACTGTGTTTGCTTTCAAGAAAATTAATCTGTGAAAGCTTTAAAAAGAAAACTCAGTGTGCAAAAAGGCTGTCTGTCCTGAAGTCCACTCCCTAATGTATTATCAGACCTTGCCAAATATCTGCTGTTATCGTATAACCTTGTTCCCTTTAATAAAGTACGCATGTGGGCAGAAGCATCTCGTATAGATATTATGACTGAGGTTATATTCTACACTCTAGTTCAATCAGAGAAAAGTTCAGGCTCTTTGTAGAGGTAAGTCTGTCTCTTTGCAAATTAATTTGTATTTGCCTGCAGGATTAACAGACTGCTGTGTAATGTCGCAATGGGAGTTATTTATTTCTCTAGTGAATATGGTAGGAAAAAAGCCACAGTGTAATAACAAAGCTATTTCTCAGTGATGAGGAAAATTGAAGTTACTGCTGAAGATACAATCTTTTCATTTGATATCATTTGTCATAAGTCCTAATTAGAGGAAAATGAGGAGTGCCTTTGCATGCATTAAGTCCAGGCAGGAGATTCAAATTTAATCCTCAAATAGTTGGGGATTTTGTTTGAGAGATGACAAGAAAGGCACAATGCATGACACTGAGGAGCATGGCAACCCTCTGAAGGTTCAGGATTTGCAATATCAACATTCAGGTTCAGTTCCCAGTGGATACATGAATGAGGAAAATCTCATCTGAAAGACAGGGATGACTATAATGCCTTTTCCCTTTGATTTTTTTTTTCTATGTGTCTGGAAGGCAAGAAGGTATAGCCCTGCCTTACATGTGTATATTCATGCACAGCTTCTGTTTTAGTTCTGAGAGTATCCGCAGCAGAGAGATGATAGACAGTTTTCAGAGAGGGTACAGTTGAGTAGAATGCAGATTTTTTAAACATCTAGTCCTTTTCAGTTTTAAAAATTTCTTTCAGTTACTGATTTTCACAGCTGTATGCATTTTTGAAGATAGAAAAGGATTAGTATGATTCCCTAGTCTAACTACTCATAATGCACAAAGCAAGCTAGAATTGTACATGACTCAACTCTCAGAAGTATGTCCAATCTTGACTTTGGAATTGAATCCATTTGCTAAAATAAATCACTGGATTCTTCTAGTTCTTTGCTTTAAAATGGTTTTCTAGAATTTGAATTACTAGTCAAGATTTTTACAAACTCTTTGCTGTGAGACTCCATTTTAAGCTGAATTGCACATTTCATTCCTTTAATTATTAATTAATGATATATGCAATACTAGAAACATGTTATTTCTTTTCACTCTCATTGGTTAAATATGGTTAAACAGTTAGCTATTAACTGCAGTTGTACCTCGCCTTTAGTAGATATTTGCAGAGATATCATATCTGTATTTCTCTAAGTACTTTACCTTTTCCCAGACCAGATAAAGCAATCTTCACACACTTCTTTTTCATGTTTATTGTTGTTCATTCTTGTATATTATGTCCAAATACTCAGATGTCTGCACACAAAGGTGTGTATGGTTGCATGCTAGCTCTGATCCACCATGACCCTTTCAGTTCTCTTGTGTCAATACCAGTTCTTCTCAGCTCCCACATAACCAGAATTCAGTGTTTGCTCAAGAAGGGCATTTCTGGCACATATTCTGATATGTACATTTTACTGAGCTAAGGCGCTCACGTGTATTGATTTTTAGGAGGATGTTTGTTTTCAAATTGAATGACTAGGAAGTTAAATGAATGCATACATTTTGAAATGTGACAGGTGTATCATACATGCGCCAGCTCCTGGTTTCGTTGGTAAGTCAACTGATGGTGGTTTGCTGGAGGGAATGACGCAGAATATTGCTTGCAGGAATAAGCAGTGAGTCACACTGAAACAAGCTGAGTTTTACTGGGCGGTTCTCAAGCTGTATGTCTTATCTCAGCAGAACAGCCCATCCCATGGTGTTTGCCCCAGCAGCAGATTCACAACCATTACAGTTGCTCTGCTAAGTGTCCACAGTGGGGAAGGGAATACAGCACCATCATCCTTTTGAGAGTTAATTAGAGCTTGTTTGTCCAAAACAGCTTCTCTTCCCTTCAGTTTGAGAGTCTGTTCCTTCCGAAACAGTTCTTGTGTCTTTGATCTCGTGTTCACAAGAATTTCCTTGTCATAGTATTGTCTTTATAGTAAGCAATTCTCCAGAGCTTTCTGAGAAGTGGCATAATAGAGTCATTCTTTCATTTCCTGTGTGTTTTTCTCACTAGTCTCTTATTAAACAGTAACTAATATATTCTATAATAAATATCATAATGAAATATTAATAAATTATCAAGAGCATTTCCAAATCTGTCACAGTGAACTCGTGGGATTGAATTGCTTTTCATATCAAGCACAGATTCCAAGTATTTTTGGGCCGATGCTCTAACTCATGTACACACTATTAACTATTTAAACAGTGAAAGCCTGGCTTCCTTTTAAGGTAAAATTTCTTAGCACAAAAATAGCAAGGTTTTGTTTGCTATCAAATATTAGTGATACTTTCCTTCTGACTTCTCATTTTCCTCCCAGACAGTTTTTCTCCATGCGCGCCTCAAAGTCCTTTAGAAGCTATAATTAAGAGATGCTACAAGTTGTGATTACACCCCAGTATTTGAGTCTCCTTGATGGATGTAATATTTGAGGTGACAAGAAAGGGTGCTTCAGATGAGATGCTTACAATATTGAGAATTCAGTGACCTAGTGGGAAAGTAAGAAAGGAAACTCACGATCCCACTCCCTGTTGGTGAATTCCTGAGCAGTTAGACTATCAGTAATTGTAGCCAAGATTGCTCCCTTAGTGATGATTTTTTATGTGATGTGTAATTTTCTCTTGAGATACAACAATAGAAATACGACACATTAGCTTTTCTTTGCCTCATAAGTTTTAATAAATTTTGGAATTACAGAAGATCTTGAGTAAGTTTTCAAAACATAATGTAATGGCTGAAGGTTTAAGGACTTTTGTAAATAAATATGAAGCAATGGAACAAATCTCCTACATGAGAATTTGCAGTTTAGGAGAGATGTTGGAAATCCAAGTTAGCTTGATCTCCTCTCAGTGTGGGAGCAATATGCAAAGTTTTGTCTGGATGAGAAAAGGGGAAATGAGTCCTGTGTTTAAATCTCCCCTGCAGTTGGTCTGAAAAATTTGGAAGCTCTTGTTCTTTTAGTAATTTTTCAGCGATATATTGGCCCTGTTAAAGTCAGTGGGAGTCCTGCCACAGATTTTAATGAGGTCAGAAAGAGAATGGTGCATTTCAACTGTTCTTTTGTTTTTTTGTTTTTTTGTTTTTTAGTTGAAATAATTTTCATATTCATTTCATCTACAGTGATTTATTTGAGATACAAATCCACCTGTAATTAAATAACATTTTCTGTAGCATGGTAGGAGGGAACTTGTTTACAAGATGGGATGGAACAACTTTGCACTGCATCAGAAGAACAACAGTCACTGCTGGAGATTTATTTTTTTAAGCCTTTTGTCATACATAAAATTTGGACATTTTGGCACATGAGTATTCAACCGTTCAGTTAGATTTCACATCTACAAGCTCCGTCTTTTTTAGGAAAACTGAAATAAATAGAGCGTAATTCAAATGTAATACAAGGAAATAAGAAATTGGTAATGATAATTCAGTGAATTTTAACTAATCTGCAAAATAATTTAATTATGCTTCACATATTGCATCATGCCAACATGACTAAGACATGATGCACTGTAAATCTGCATTCGCTGTTAGCAGTGAAACATAGAATCATAGAATGGCTTGGACTGGAGGGGACTTCAAAGATCAAGTTCCAACCCCACTGCCACGGGCAGCGTTACCAAGCACTAGATCAAGTGCTAGGTCAAGTACTAGATCAGATTGCCTAGGTGCCACAGCCTGGCCTCCAGAGATGGGGCATCCACAACCTCTCTGGGCAGTCTCTTCCAGCACCTCACCACTCTCTCACTAAAAAACATCTGCCTGACATCTAGTCTAAGTCTCACTTCCTTTAGTTTAAAACTATTACCCCCTTGTCCTGTCACTATCTACCCTTGTAAAATGTTGATTTTCCTTGTGCTTATAAACTCTCTTACAATATTGGAAGGCCGCAGTGACATCCCCACAATCTTCTCTTTTCCAGGCTGAACAAGCACAGTTCCTTCAGCCTGTTTTCATAGGAGGGGTGCTCCAGCCCTTGGATCATCTTTGTGGCCCTCCTCTGGACCCTTTCTAAAAGAGCCACANCAGAAGTCAAGGGAGATTACGTTAGTTGTCTTCTCTTTATCCTCCAATGCCATCACTCCATCACAGAAGGCCACCAGATTGGACAGGTGAAACTTTCCCTTGGTGAAGGCATGTTAGCTGTGTTGGATCAGCCACTTCTCTCTGATGCACCTTAACATGTCACCCAGGAGGATCTGTTCCATGATGTTTCCATGCACAGAGTTAAGGCTCACTGGCCTGTAGTTCCTTGGGTCCTCCTTTCTCTCTTGTAAAAGGGAGCGATGTTTCCCTTTTTCCAGTCCCCAGGGACTTCATCTGACAGCCACAACTTTTCAGTGATGGAGAGTGGCTCAGCAGCCACATCGGCCAGCTCCCTTAGCACCCTGGGATACATGTCATCCAGCTCTATGGGTTTGTACACATTCAGACTTGTGAATTGGTCTTGGATTTGCTCCACCCTTACAGCGAAGAGGAAGTTTGCTCCCCCATTCCCACCTAGGGGTTCAGGGATGTGAGGATCAGGGATGTGAGAATCCTGGCTGCCATTGAAGATTTAGGCAAAGAACTCTTCAAATTCCTAAGCCTTCTCTGTATCTGTTGTAGCCGGCTTTCCTTTCTCGTTAAGCTGGNTGCTTGTTACTGGCCTCCACCTGGTCATAGAGTCACTAACCACAGTCCTCTGGCTGTAACCTTCCAACCAATTCCTCATCCTTCAAACAGTCCACCCTTCAAATCCTTAACTCTCCATTCTAATGATAAGGATGTGGGAGGAGACCATGTCAAAAGTCTTGCAGAAGTCAAGGGAGATTACGTTAGTTGTCTTCTCTTTATCCTCCAATGCCATCACTCCATCACAGAAGGCCACCAGATTGGACAGGTGAAACTTTCCCTTGGTGAAGGCATGTTAGCTGTGTTGGATCAGCCACTTCTCTCTGATGCACCTTAACATGTCACCCAGGAGGATCTGTTCCATGATGTTTCCATGCACAGAGTTAAGGCTCACTGGCCTGTAGTTCCTTGGGTCCTCCTTTCTCTCTTGTAAAAGGGAGCGATGTTTCCCTTTTTCCAGTCCCCAGGGACTTCATCTGACAGCCACAACTTTTCAGTGATGGAGAGTGGCTCAGCAGCCACATCGGCCAGCTCCCTTAGCACCCTGGGATACATGTCATCCAGCTCTATGGGTTTGTACACATTCAGACTTGTGAATTGGTCTTGGATTTGCTCCACCCTTACAGCGAAGAGGAAGTTTGCTCCCCCATTCCCACCTAGGGGTTCAGGGATGTGAGGATCAGGGATGTGAGAATCCTGGCTGCCATTGAAGATTTAGGCAAAGAACTCTTCAAATTCCTAAGCCTTCTCTGTATCTGTTGTAGCCGGCTTTCCTTTCTCGTTAAGCTGGGGAGGTATGCTTTCTTTGGCCTGTCTCTTCTGACCTATGTACTGGTAGAATCCCTTCTTGTTCTTAGCATCCCTCACCAAGTTCAGTTTTGCCTGTGCCTTGGCTTTCCTTATCCTATCTGCAAGTCGAGACAGCATTACTGTATTCTTCCCAGATGACACACCCTTGCTTCTACTGCCTGTACTTGCTCTTCTCTTCCCTCAGTTTGACCAGCAGATCCTTGCCAAGCTATACTAGTTTCCTGCTTCCCCTACCTCTGAGGGATGGAGCGCTCTTGCACTCTTAGAAAGACATCCATGAAGACTAGCCAACTTTCTTCCATTATTTTGTCTCTAAGGACTTCTTCCCAGGAGATCTTGTCCAACAAGTCCTTCAAATACCTGAAATTTGCTCTCTTGAAGTTCAGGGTCCTCACCCCACTCTTTGCAAAGCCCACATTCTTCAAGGTCGTGGGGCATGGTTGCTGCAGTTCAGACTGCCCCGTCATAGTATCTTTAATAGTTTCCACTGCACTTATGAGCACTAGGTCCAGCAATGCTTCACCTCTGATTGGTCTGTTCAATACTTGAACCAGAAAGTTACTGTCAGTGGACTCCAGAAGTTTCCTGGATCACTTGCAGCTCACTGTGTTGTCGTGCCTGCAGATATTTGGGTGATGGAAATCCTTGACTGGGATGAGAGCCTATGAGCATAAAACTTCATGTAGCTGGTGCAGGAAGGCCTCATCAACAAGCTCCTCTTATTCAGGTAGCTGCTAGTAGACCCCAACCACCAGCTGTCCTTTACTATATAGACAAACCTGTCTTTGAATAGAATATGGAATGTTTTCAGCAACCTGTCACAATAGTGCACTCATCAACAGCCCTGAGCAGTTTCATAGTAGATAAATATTTATAATATGCAAGTGTCTACTCCCTTTAATTCACAAGTGACAACTAATCAAAGCTTTGCTTTCAGTTCTTCAAGCAAAATGTTCTGTTCCTCATAAGGATTATTACTTTTGTAGGTAATAATTTGAAAATAAGATGGTGGATGAAGTGAGGAGGGAATCCTTTTTTTGTTATATGATGTGTGGCTGAAGTTATGCTACTACTTCAGTTTTAAACCACCTGCTACTATTTATTTTGGTGACTGAAATATGTTCCATTTAAAAAACAAAACAGTGACACACTGAAGTATCCAAATGCCTTGCATCTTCATGACCCAGGTGTTTCCTGTGGTGAGTGTGTGCTGCTTAGTGTCAGCAGATCTCCTTATGGCCTGCAGTGAGAGCTTACTCCTAACCTTTTAGGACAACTTGTTTTTCCTTAAGAATAATCCTCATCCGTGTTCTATTTTGGGAGGAGGACATGATGAGTGTACCTCTTCTTACACCTGCATGTGGCATATGCATCTGCGGGGATAGCCCTTCGGCAAAGTGACTTGATCTTCATGGTGGTATCTCCTGAGAAACAGTGCTCCTCCAAACAGCTCCTCTTGCAGGAACACACATCCCACAAGGGGGCCAAGTGCCATTGGAGCTGACTCTCATGACAACTATTCTTTCTCCTGCTTTATTCCTCTTTCCTTATCCTCTCATCCACTAGCTCCTGGGTTATTCTGCCTTCTTTGTCTTCAGCCCTTGGGGTAGCAAACCTATTTGTTGTGTATCATTCACCCATAAATGAGTCTCAGCTGTGAGCTGTCCCTGCTTGCTGGGCAGAGTGAGCCTCCAGCTCACCACTTGCCTGTGAGAGCATTAAGGAATGAGCTGCCTAGCATGGCATCCTGCACTGACCTTGATAGGGGTCAGTCTGAAGTGATCAACCCTTGGTGTGTGAGCCTCAGTTTATTTGCTTTAAATGGTGCGTGTGCAAGCAAAAATCAGCATAAAAGGGAGCTACTTGCACTCCGGTGGTTCAGAGCATTCTCACAGTGTTTGTAACTGCTAGTAAACAATGTTTCAGAGAAAGTAGAAGCCATGCTTCTAGGATTTTCACATTTTTGATGATGAGATGCTCAAGCTTGTGTTTTGTAAACAAGATTTAGAAGCTCCTCTGCATAGCTGTGCTTTGTACTATGGCAAACTTTAGAATAAAAGCTGTAATTGTGCTTGGATTTATTTTACAAACTGGGGTCATTTCAGCAATCTGTGTGGCCTTCTATTCATCTGTTTGTTTAAGCCAAGCCAAAAGCCACTTATCTAAAGATGATTTATTCTCACTCTTGAGCTGATAGAACCAGGCTGGGAAGGGCAATGGCTGTGCTGTAGGGCTTGGTATCAGCCCCCTCCAGTCAAACTCCTAAGGAGAGCATGAAGGACTGGCCATAACATTGTTCTGGAAGGTACTTGCGGGACTCTTGTGCTTTGCTTGTAGGACACTTTTTAAAATAAACAGCAGTGGTATGTGATTGACTCAAATTTGAACTTTGCAGCTGTTCCTTCCTATCTGTGTGGTATGCCAGAGTGAAACTCTCCAGCTCAACATCTCTAAAATCAAAAACTTAAATATTATAATCTGGATCAGCTTCTGACCTTCTGGTTTTGGCAGCAAAAGCAAGATGGTGGCAAGTGTGATTCTTCATCTAGTTCAGAAAATTAGATGTTATTTACTTAGAATATAGCAGTGCTGTGTAGTAAAAGGCAATGGCTAAAAATTCTTAGCGAGAGATGTGTAAGTATAACTTGAAGTGTAATATCTGGCTGTCAAAATTGTGTCTAAAGAGAAAGAAAAATGCGGTAATGTTTTAAGCTTTGATGTTTTGTTACATTAAAGCAACCAAAGTAATTATTTTGCAATCAGTGTTATCCTCTCTGGTTGCTGTGAGGATCGAATATCTTTTAACTTCGTTAGACTTCACATAATGCAGAATTTGACCATGAGAAGCAGAATAAGTGACACTGAAGGTTTACTTTCTTGATATTTTTGTCTTTGGCAGTTAAAACTTATTTGGGGTTTGCTGCTGCCCTACCATTTTTGGAGGAGCACAGTGGGAACCTCTTGGCTGAAAAGACTTAGATTTTAAAACACCTTCTCTCCCCTCCAAAAAAACCCTGTGGTGTGTCCAACTGCGGTGGCTGGCTGAGGAGCTGGGCTGGGCTATGGTGGGGTGGCCAGGGACCTTTCACAGCACCCACATGGATGATCACAGCAGTAAAAATAAGGGCAGACCCAAATGGCCAAGGGGTAAGCCTGCAGAAAGAAGTTTGCCTTCACAATGAGAGTTGATTTGAGTGAGATAATAGCAAAGGGGTTAAAGAACTGTTGTATATTTTGAATTCAGGCTGTCAAGGCAAATATTTTGACAGTCACTCAGAAGTGGATATTGAGTGGCATGCTGTGAAGAACATACAGCACTGTCATGGAAAAAGTTTGTCAAGGGATGGGAAACTGAGAGGTGGAATAAACAGCTAGTTTTCAGCCTGGAAAGAGAGTAGCTTGAGTTTCTGTACAGCAAAAAAGGGAGAAAAGGGGCAAGTGGTATGCTGGAGAGCAGCTTCACAAAGCACATAGTTCCATAGTGCAACACGTGGCTGGAAACACTGATGTACAGTGTGTGTGTTATGTTGGAGCTGTGTGACAACTGGGTAGGTTCATTTGGAAATTCAAGGTGATGCCTGCAAAAATGTTAGCTACAGTATGACTGAGCTGAGAATAATCTCCAGTACTTTATCTGCAACATCTCTCAACTGAGTCTAATGAATCAGAAATGTTCCTGCCCTTCCTCTGACCCCTGAACCATATTCCTTCGTGTGTTTTTGTCCTCTGAGCTATAACAGGAGATGTGGGGAGCAGCACTCACATTCAGCTTATCCATCAGTACAGGAACAGATTTATCTGTGTGCTCTCATGTGAATAACCATGGGCTGCTCTGCCAGAGTAAAGTGGTAGTTACCTGTGCTAAGCTGGGTTGTGAAGGTTTCATTTGGAAGCTGTGACCAGAGGAGCTGTTGTTACTCGTGATGCTTATAAACTTTCACATGCCATGACTGTTTCACAGTGTAGCAAAACTAGGAAGTGTATGTCCCAGGGAAGTCCTATTGACACTGTTTTGATATCGTTTTTGACCAGACAGTTCTGCTCGTGCATTGACTTTTCTGGAGATAATCGTACATTAACGCATTACCACTATGTATTCTTGTTGCATTCTAAGTGAACAGAACCCAATGGTGTGTGTACTTTTCCTTACAATGCTAACGCATTCACCATTCTTTATTAGTGACACGTATGATGGCTTCCAATGTTCATTTGGAATTTCCAGCTAAGTAAATATGAACTTTATTCTCTTCTGTGTTCAATGAACAGCATTTTATAATTTTATGTCGGTACAGAGTGAAGTGTACCAGCAGTGATTCAACTGCCAGGTCCTTTGCACCTCAGTTGGAAATACAACTGATTACAAAGATGAGTTTAACAGGAGTGGTGCTTACACAAAAATACAGATTCTTTTTGGAACTTCTCTTAAAAAATAAAGGTGTTTTCTATTAAATTGTCTTTAATCATGCCATTGACATAAGAAGCATGTATACTTTTCCTACATTCCAGTTGTTATTTAAAGTGGAAATTCTGAGAGAATTAACTTTTTTTTTTTTTTTGGCAGGCTGACACTTCATTTCTCTGTTATTACAAAGGGTGTATTCAAGTCATCGGTATGTCAGGTTGCTTGAAATCTCAATGCTTTCCCCAGCTCTTCCAGAATTAAATAAATCGAAAAAGAGCTAAACGATTGTCACAGTACAGATAAATGCACAACTAGAAGTGTAATAATCTACTTAGTAAAGTCGTGAAATTAGTTGTCTGAGTGCCAGACATGCATTGTAGGTTTGGGCTTTCTTTCTGGTGCTCTCTGCTGTTTTTTTCTGTAGCTGGTCAGTGGCAACAGTGAAGCTGAAAATTGCAGGCTTTGTTCTAAGCACAATACCAGGCAGGATATGCAGGATCATCCAGCGGAAAAACAGGCAGCATGGTAACCACGAACTGAGGGAGGTGAAATCAGTTGTGGGCATGGAAGGTTAAGTGCACACCTTGGAATGGAGGGGTCTGCATGTCGAGATAGGGAAGAAGAGTAGTGTGAGTGAGATGCTGTGAATAGTTCATAAATCCTAGTGTAGGAAGGAGAAGAAATTGTTGTATGCAATTCTGAGTTTTTTGAAGTCATGGTGTTTTGTGTTTGTTTGTTTGTTTGTTTGTTTTTCACTTCCACATTCAGTGGGACTAGGATTCGACCACTGGGGTCAAAAACTCCTAAAAATTTAAACATCAACTCCATTACCCCTTGACAAAGCTAAAAGAAAGGGGGATGGGAGTGTGTTTCTTTTCAGGTACCTGCTAACCCCTCTGTATTTGGAAGAGATGAGGTGATGAGGCACTGTTTGCTTCTCATCTTTTTGCCTTTGGTCGCTTTCTTTTCCTGTGAGTAGAACTCGGGAGTGGTGCGCTCCCTTAGCCGAGGAGCAGCACGAGTGCATTTCCTGCTCTCTCCCTCTTTCCAAGTGACACATTTTGAGTTTAAGCACGGAGCCATGTGTGTTGATCCATCTGTTATTTTAAGGAAAGCTTCTGAGTATGAGTTAGAAGCTCTCGGACTGCCTCTTGTTCCAAGGGAAGCGTAGCTCTGGGAACGTCCCCTGCTACCTCCGCAGTCAGCAGACGGACGGGGAGGCCCTGGGTTGGGTCGCACGGCGCTCCTGGCCGACCGAGGGCTGCGGGGAGAGGCTCGGCGTCCCGCGGCGGCTGGGCAGCCCCACGTCTCGAGGCCCCGCTGCCTTTCCCCGCGGTGCGCCCGTCCCCGCCCACATCCCCGCGAGGCAGCGGCTGTAAAACCGCTTAAACGCGTCCAAGCGCTCCGCTGGGCCGCTGCCAGCGGCCGTGGTAATTCCAAGCAGGGGAAGATGATGTGGGCGTGCTGCAGGAGTGGGTGGGACCGGCCCGCGGCCGAGGCTTCACTGGCAGCGCGCTCGGACCGAGCGGGTGCGTGATCGCCGCTGGGCAGCCGGGGCGGTCGGTCTCCGGGACCAGGCGGGAGGTTGCGGTGCGCACGGAGAGCTGCATAGTGTATCCGGATGTGGATGTGGATGCGCGCAGGGTTTCATCTTGGCTGTGGGGTGTGCGGACGTGGAGGTGCGACGGTTTTTTCTGCGGCTGATGTGGTCTCTTCTCTCCCGTAGGTGCGTGATGTCAGTCAAACAGCGGGCAGTCCCCACGGCTTTCCCCGCCGGCCCGGAGCGTCGTGTGCCACAATGAGCAGTAACAGTGCGCTTCAGAGCTCAGCATTCCTGCAAGAAAAAAGGAGGAACTGAGTGGAGAGGACAAATGACTGTACTGCTTGCAAAACTCGTAGCAGTTCACTTTTTCTCCCGAGGAGTTTTATCCTGGCTGCTGTGAGAGCTGAAAGAGCAAGCGGAGCGGCGGCAGCGACTTCCTCGTGGTCCCTTTTCTCTGCTTCAATTTAACTTTTTCCCACATCGTGCCCGGATTTAAGACCGCCAGCTGCACCGTTTGCAAGCAGCAGACTCCAATATGTGTCATGTCATTGTAACGTGTCGGTCGATGCTATGGACTCTCCTGAGTATCGTGGTGGCTTTCGCGGAGCTCATTGCTTTCATGAGCGCAGACTGGCTGGTCGGCAAAGCCAAGCCGGTCAGCACCGAGGACACGGACAACGGAACAGGAGAGCAGCAGGAGCCCTACCGCCCAACGCTGGGCATCTATGGGCGCTGCACAAGGATCTCCCACATGCAGCTCTCCAGGAGAGATACGCTTTGCGGCCCTTACGCCGAAAACTTCAGTGAGATTGCCAGTGGGTTCTGGCAGGCAACCGCTATTTTCCTTGCTGTGGGAATCCTGATCCTCTGCGCAGTGGCGTTTGTGTCTGTCTTTACTATGTGTGTGCAGAGTATTATGAAGAAGAGTATTTTTAATGTCTGTGGGCTGCTACAAGGGATTGCAGGTACGTGAGCTTTGAGAGCAACTAGAAGTTCTAATTTTTGCGCTGTTCAGATAGAGAAACACAGCAATTCTGTGCTGTCTACAAGGAGATCTCACTAGACAGACCCAGAGTGATTCTATATGCTGGTGCTGATTCAAACACAGCTGAAATTTATAGCTACACAGCATGTAATACATTGACATTGGCAGCAGGATTGCAGTCTGTTGTGTGCCAAAATGAACTGGCCAGTGTTTCTTTTGTTTGCTGTTCAGTGCTTTCCCTCTGTGTGAATTTCTTTCTGTAACAAAAACTTCTCTCCTTTGTTACCAGCAGAGAGCAAAGTTAATCCTCGTCTGTCTCCCTCTCACTACTTTGGTGACTTTTCCTTAGTCCTAGGGCAGTTCTGGTGCCCCATGACTGAGGAGAGTGCAAACACCCCAGGACTGGGCCCACAGCTGAACACTCAGCTGTCCGGGTTTCATGCTAAGCCACTTCCTTCAAGGGCGTGCACTTGACAAGTCATACCTGACAGTAAACTCTCCCCTTGGTCAGCTCACTGCGCTGTTCAGCTGCAGTCACAGAGCCGTGTGAGCTTATCTATTAGTGGTCTGATTGTACTTTGCCTGAAACAATGAATCCGTTCTAGATGTGTCATGTTTGTAACGTAGCTTTACAAGGATTAAGTAACTGTAATGCAGACCAAAGCTGGAAAGCCCCAGGCAGAGCAGCGTGTGGCTTTCTGTGGTCACTAGGGCTGGTTCTGTGTGCCAGTTCTGTGCTTTGCGGTGTGTGCATGGGGTGGTCTGAAGGAGAAGAGTGGTCCTGCCACAACCGGCCACCCTCAGGAAGTGGTGAGGAAGGCAGCAGTGGCACAGGCTGCTTCTGCCTTCCCTCTTGGTGGTGCTCTTAACCAGATGTTTTCAATTCATACAGTGGTTTGGCTACAGCAGAAGTGAGGAGTTGGGACTTGTTTGCTGGAAGGAAGAGTCCGTCTTGACCACTCCTTGCCAGGACAGTGGCTGCCCTAGTGCTGACTGAGCCTTGATGGGTGTCCCGACTGGTCCCTCGCTTGGACAAGGGCTGTGTTCCTCTTCCTCTGAGCACAGAGGACACAGCTGGGGTCACAGCCGACACTGGCTGCGAAATCACCCACAATAAGGTTTGTGTGTTTGCACCAGAATTAGATCCCTACGTTGGCTCAAGCTGCTTCTATTCAGGCTTTGGGAGCAGGTGAATATCCTTCAAATAAAAATGACACGTTTTGCAGCAATTCCCCCTGGTTCACAGAACTACCAGCACCAGCATGACAAATAAGCAACTCTGCAGTGCAAATTAGAGCTAGTGGAAGGTTTTAGTTCCTCGATTTCTTACCCTGCACTTCAGAAATAATTCACAAAACCTTTTTTTTTTTAAGAGACGACATCTTTTCATTTGAAGTTACGTTTGCGTGAGAGTTTGGTTACCAGCATAAGCAGATGTTTGTTGCATCAGACTCGTGCCTGTTGAGAAGATAACCATGCTTATGATTCCAACGCCATCTCAAGATAGATATAGTCCAGCACCAGAGTAGGCTGGAAGTAGATTCTTGTATCTTAAGTGAACTGTTCTGGAAGGCATCTATTTGTGAATAGATAGGACAGTATTAGGTTTTAATACCAAACCAGCTGTGCCTGTAGAGGAAGGCATTGAACAATATGGTAGACAAAGCATCTGTTATGTGAAGAGATAGTGGAGTCCATGTTTTGAGCTGTATTGAGAAGCTCTTTTTTTTCCCTACAATTTAGATAAATGACACAGCATGAAGCTGGGTAATTGAAAGGTCACGTTACTGAAACTGTTGCTATGAGAAATACCTCTGCCAATATTTTGCAGCCAGGCGCCTTGTGGCTAGCAACTCATTTTCTCAAGATTAATTTTATTGGGTCCACTGCTACTCTTGTGCCAGTAGCATTACAGCATCTGCTTACTTAGTTGAAAGTATTTTCCGTATGACTTATCACAGCTGTTAATTTCAACTTTCTTCGTTCCCCAGTTTTGAAAAACACTTAAGCGTGTTTTTAGCAGTTGTTGGCCTGGGTAGTCTGTACGAGGATTATAACATGTGAACTAAAGCTCTGGCCAGAGAACAGCTTGACACAGGTCTGTGTGCTTGTCTTCGGCTTCAAATGTGAACTACTACTTTTGTTAGGATAAAGAATTCACGAAATCATGTTGTTTATCAGCATATATCAGCCCAATATTTTTAAGCATGTCAAACATCCCATTTTCAAAGATGAGATGCACCCACACAGAGCAGTCTACAGGAACTCGGGATCTCATAGACTTAATCTCATTTAAAATCTCTATATCTTTGCTATGGAGATTTAATATAATTAAAAACATACAGCAAGTTAGTTTATTCCTGGAATTCATCACGAAGAAACAATAACAGACACCAGATATATCTTTTCTGTCTAGCAACAGTGGTTGTGACCTAGGTGATGCCTATGGTGAAATTACAAACACAAAGCCACATCTTTTTATATGGTCCTTCAACAAACTCTCATTCATGCCAGAGGGTAGGAGGCATGCACATAG
Organism: Odontophorus gujanensis; assembly: GCA_013399175.1. NCBI lineage: Eukaryota > Metazoa > Chordata > Aves > Galliformes > Odontophoridae > Odontophorus > Odontophorus gujanensis. Next base: position 732 of record VXAB01000661.1, on the reverse strand, counting down.
AGCTGGTCCATAGAGCTTTTGTCATTGTTGTTGCAGAAAATTAGAAATAAAAAACTATACAGGAAGAAAATAACAGCTTCTGTTTGAAACCTTATAATTAGTTGTAATAGGGCATGACCTTTTACCACTGGCTTTCCGGCTGCAGTGTCTTTCACTCTGAACTTGCAGAAGTAGTAATCAGAGGTCCTGGTTTTGGAAATGTTTGCAGATTGTTCCATCTGGAAAGGAATATTTTCCCTGCATTAGAGAGTGCAAAGAAAGGAGCCATGTAATTAAATAGATAATTACTATCCAGCAGCAAGAAGTCCAGGCAGAGATTCATTTGAACGTCTCTGTGGGGAAAGTATTCTGTTTCTACAGTCGATGAAACATTTGAAATACAGAGACTAGAAGAGGGCCAGGATGTGAAGGCTCGTGGCTGTGGAGCGCATAGGGGATTTGTGCATGTTGTCAAGAAGCATTGCTGTGTCAAAGAGGCCAAGCTGGTGAACAGGGAAGCACCGCGCGCACTCACGCTGCTGCCCGCAGGTGACTGAGGCTGCTGCTTGGCTGGGAGCCTGGGCAGGAGGAAAGCGGAGCCAGAGCAGTTCAGCCTTCAATGGCAAGGGAACTTCTTGTTTGTCTTTCTAAAATGCAGAGCATGCATTTTTCAAAAGCATATTTCCTCTTGGATTCATCTTAGAATTTTTCTTTTCTGATGCCAGAATTCTGAATTCTTGGGGTGGGAAGAAA
>VXAB01000660.1:66324-101717 GCA_013399175.1 Odontophorus gujanensis | reverse complement strand
AAAATATTTAATTTGCATAGTGTTATAGAAGTTTTGAGTTTCATTTAAAGTTCTTCATTCTGGAGAGGTGTATGAACATTCAAAGAAAGCATAGCAAAGTTTTTATTTGCACATAAAATAAAGATCCTTGAAAATGAAGTATTTTATTAACATTTTTGCCATTTAGGACTTACCTTTTCAAGAGAACTGCAAAAAAAAGTTTATTAGAAAACTCCTACAAAACAGACAGGTTGATGTATACTATACACCTCTTTAGTCACTGTGTGGATGGTAAATTTGCAGCTACTTTCTCTCTGTGATAATTGCCCCTTTGTCTGTAATTGATTCAATTATCAATGTCCATTTTGACAGTTTTAAATGAAAGTGTGATTTATCTCGCTTTTAAAAGAAAAAATTTTGTAATCTTATATTGGTTCCCTCATTCAACTTCTATGACCATTTTGTATAGAACAGAACCTGTACAATAAAATAGAACAGGACTTCCATCTTTTTTAGGTAGATAGATACAGGGCCTCAGCAAGGAAAATATATATATAATTTTGGTGAAGGAGATGGATGTATTAAAAGTATTAGTATACACATGCACTAAACTATTCCTCTTTGATTGTCTAAACCAGAATTTTCTGAAACACTAAGCGTCCTTAGATTAGAACATGTAAATGTAAAAACAGAACAGAAGCATGAGGAACACTGAACCCATGCAATTGTGTCACATGTATATTAACCTTTATCTCTTTTCTATTGTTCTTTACTAATTGTCCACCCTTTATTTTCCTGTTCTGTGTTATTCTCTGATTTAATAGTATTTAATAAATATTTTTAAATGATACTTTCACACTAAAAACAATTATTTAAAGATTATTTCCTTGATTTCTGTTATCTGTTGTGTTAGAACATCTACGAATACCAGAACTGCAAACACAGCTGCCACTAAATTCATTTTAAGCTTTAGCTTTGTTTGTGTGCACAGACATTTCATTTACTGTATTATTCTCAACATTCACATACCTGTTTTAATCAGAGACAGGAGTACATGCATTCTTTAGTTACTTGTTTACAATACTTGCACACATTCAGTACACTGAAATTAATGACTGAGCTGAGGTAACAAGTGGAAACAAAAGCTGCAGGTTGGGAACAGTGTAAAACTTCAGTATATTTTGGATACTGACCTTATATCTATCTTCAATTCCATCAGTAGAATTTTAGGAATGTCAGTGACTTGTATTTCTCCACGCACACATATACATGAATATGCACACATACAGATGTATACATGAATATGTGCCTCCACCAGTAATTCTTTTGTGTGTGAGAGAGAAAGTGTTTTTGTACTCCACTCAAAGTGGTACTGGAAGTGCTACTGTTGCAAAATGTTATAATAACAACCAAAATCAATTAATTTTATGGCAGAAATCTGGGCTGAGAGACACATTTGTTATTTTACATTGCTGTTAATTTTAAATCTCTCATTTGTCCTTAAACCGACTTTGGAATGTGCTGTCACTAGGAAAGATGGTTGCAAGTAGTCTTGGTTGAAAGTAGTCTTCTTTGCTGCATATGTACTAGTGTTTCAACTCAAGAAGCAGCATGTAGAAGACTCACCTTACATCCAAGTCCATCAGCTTCTCATAATTTTACGCCCTTAAAACTGAAGATGGAACAGTTTGTGAATGAGCATCACCTGGAAAAAATGGAAAACAGGTTCCCTAAAAGTGAAGAGTCCAGCTTGAAGCTGCAGAGAATTGAAGGTTCAGTTTCAGCGAGAAGCCCTTACGCAGCACATTAAAGCAAAAGTATAGCCAGGAGAAAGCTGTCTTTCACAGGTAGCTTCTGGACTATGCGGTGTGCATCTACAAAGACATGCAAATACACGAAGAACCTCTATTTACATACCTACACTGTTTGCAGAGGCATATTCACACATTGCTTCTTTTCTCTTTGATGAGTTTAACAGCTGTTGAAAGGAGGAAGGACCAGCAGCACATAAAAGTAGAAGTGTGATGTGAAGCATCCTACCATTGGAATCATATCGCCTACCTAAACCTTGTCTTGTATGAGTAAAAAACTGACACATTGATACCAGTCCTATTTTAACCACTGTGAAAAGGTTTTTGAGCAAAAGGCATCATAACTGGAAAGAGGAGAAGGAGGAATCTGCAGAACGAACATGAAGAGAAAGACTGTGAAAATGCAAGACATCTTTTCTTGGTAATGAGAAATCATAGAAACATAGAAGAAACATTCACAGAAGGCAGGAGTATAAAGAAAAAAAAGATTTTTTATGATTATTTATTATTAATACCTTTGGAATTTATCACAGACCAAGCTGTGTAATTCTTACATATGTGTTCATATTCTTTAGTAAATAAGTACCCAGATAAATCTGTGTGTGTCTGTGCTTGTGAATGTATTTTTGTTGTTGTTTTTATTGGATTAGCAATTGTATTTCTTCTAATTTGTGTGAAACTGTACCTAACCACCAGCCTGACTGGCACAAAAAACCCATAATTTCGTTTGTTTTCATTTAGATTTTGGTCACCATAGAATCATAGAATAGCTTCGGTTCGAAGGAACATTACAGACCATCTAGTTTCGAACCACAGCTGTGGAGGCAGGGCTGCAACACAATAGATCAGACTGCCCAATGCCTCATCCAACCTGTCCTTAAACACCTCCTTGGATGGGGAATCTACAGCTCCTCTGGGCAACATGTTCCAGCACCTTACCACATTCTAAGAATTTCTTCTTTATGTCTATCCTAAATCTTTCCTCTTTTAGTTTGAAACCATTCCCCTTTGTCCTATCACTACCTGCCTGTGAAAAAAAAATCAGTCAATGTATAAAAGCATTACAAAAGCAGGCTCATTCTTGCTGACTTTTTCATGCCCTCAGTTCACAAAACAATATAATATCCACTGAGTGATCGATTACACTGAATTACGTTATTCAACATGCTGCAACAAGGCACTCAACTGAGATGGACGAAGATATTTTTCTGTTGATGTACAAGCTGCTGATAAGTGAGTCCACATGAGCTGCACTATTTATGGAACAGGGCTAAGGAATAATCCCAGATCTTTGATTCATGTGCATTGTAATGCCATTTGACAGATCACAGATCTACTCATATGTGTGTTGGATTCATGAAGAAAACAAAAGGCTGTAGCATAAATACATGATGCATTATAGCCATGAAGCAAAAGTCAACCCCATTGCTCTTAGAGAACAGTCTATATTGTACAAATGGAGTTAGAAAGAACCGTAACCTATGATAGAATTTTTTATCCCAGGTCACACAGCACCAACTTTCTTAGGATGTTTTTTTTTTTTCCTTTGGCTTAATACTTTTTAAACGTTTTCTTTCCACTCCTGCTGTTCCTTTTATTTACCTAGTTTTGTCTTATATTTTAGCATACTGAACCTTTTCTCTGCTATGTTAGACCTTAAGGCCCGCCTAAGATTCAGTATTCAGTGTAAGTGGAAATATTTTTTGATCATTTTCACTTTAAGCACAAAAAAATGTGATGAAATTGGTTGGAATTTACCACAATACAAATATTTTTTAAAGACTTGGTCTTGGTGTTCAGGTTAGATTATTTTATCATAAAATCATAATATGACCTGGGTTGGAAGAGGCCTTGAAGATCATCTGGTTCTAGCACCCCTGCACCCAGTTCCAGCACCTGGTTTCTTCATCCAGTCTGTCCAGTTCATCATCCAACCAGATCACCACTGAAAAAAATTATTTTCTTATGTGTTTTCACAATGGATTTAAATAGGCTTCAAGCAAATTTTAAATGCAACCACAACAGATTCTTAGGGATATTTGCAATGTCTGTCTTCAGAGTGACTTTAATAATAATTAGAATAATTTACATTTCAGCATTCCTGTAACATCTTATATCTGAAGTCCTAAGATGTGAAATGAATACTTAAAACTCTAAGGAAGGTAATTAAATAGTTACAGGACATTTCCAAAGGAAACATAGATGGCAAGTCAACATTAATATTTCATTCAATGCAAGATAGATTTTTGATGTGGAATTTCCAAAAGTCCTCACCTGAATTTTCACAACTCACATATCATTGTTTTGTAGTGTATGGACAAGAGACACTTTGACTAAAGCTGAACTGAAAGAATTGTAGAATGATACAATGCTTAGGATTGGAAAAAAAACTCTATAAATATCAAATCCAATCATCAACCCATCATAACCACACTTTACTAAACTGTGTACCTTTGTGTCACAACTGCATGTTTACCGAACACTTCCAAGAATGGTGACTCCACCACTTCCCTGGAAAGCCTTTTTCAAAGGCTAACTCTTTCCTAGAATAATCTTTTTCCTGTTATTCAACAAGAATCTCCCCTAGCACCAAGACAAGTTCATTACCTCTTGTCCTATTACTAATTATATGGAAGAAGAGGCTGACACACACCTTGATATCACCTCCTTTCAGGCAGTTGTATAGAGTAATAAAGCCTCTGCTGAGCCTTCCCTGCTCTAGTCTAAACAATCCCACTTCCCTCAACTGCTCCTCATTAGACATAAGTTCTGATCATTCATCACTTTTGTTGCCCTTCCTTAGACATGCACTTCAGTGTCTTTCTTGAAGTAAGGGGCCCAAAACTGAACACAGCATTTGACCACTGCACTGAACAATGATGTGGCCTCACCAGTGCCAAGTACTGGGAGAAAATCACCACCCTAGTTCTGCAGACTCCACTATTTATGATGCAACCCAGGATGTCATTGACCTTGGCCACCTGGGCATGCTACTGTCTTAGGTCAAGCAGGTTGTCAGATAACACCCCCAGATCTTTTTGTGCTGTGTAGCTTCCCAGCCACTCTGACCCAAGCCTGTAGCAATGCATAGGGTTGTTGTGACAGAAGTGCAGGACCCAGAATGACTGAAACACATCTGTTTCCAAAACTATAATGCAAATTTATCCCACAGGACCAAAACACTTCTAGTCAGAAGCAGAAATTTCCTGATATGTTTCATGTAGATATCAGATGCTCGTTCCCTCTGTCGATTTTATTATTGTCATCACAATCATATTGTACCACGACTATATCAATAATTGTCACATAACTCTGTGGACACTATGGTTATTTCATTCTCCTGTAATGATAGAGCTAAAATGCTTCTATATATATGTTCCATGTCCTATATAACTTTGTTAATTTTCATCATCAATTACACAAGCTATCATTTTGACCTTAGAAATTGAATAGGACATTTTTTAGAATTGACATATGGATCTTCATTTCTTTGGCTTAATCTATACCTTTCCCATAGAGAAACAGATCTTTACAGAATTTTCATCTGTACACAATATTATTATTGATTGTTCTTAATGACTGAGACCGAAATATCTTTTTTAAATTTTCAAACAATAGTATACAATTGAAGGCCTCATTAGCAGCAACAGCCTATCAATCTTAGCTGGATCATGAAAGTAAAAATGTATTCAAAGCAGGGAAAGATCATATTTCTTGAAAATTATGAGCTTTCATTTATGGTTTAAAATCAAAATCCTTCAAGACTGTGAATTTAAATATCGTTATTTAAATATCTTTACTTAAATATCTTTACTTGCTTTTAAAATTTCTATGTAGTATTCTTGAGAGCCATGATATTGCATTTGTATTTCTATGGTATGTTTGGAGAAGAAGGAAACTGTTTGCAGTGAATCAGAGGAGAGAAAAGCCACACCAAAACCTTGCCTATTTTTCTACCTTTCATGTTAATTCAACATTTGACATAGCAGCCAGAACTGTAATAGTCATGTAGAAATTGGCACCCCCACTGTAATCTTCAAAAAGGCATTTGACTTCCAGAAAGAGACGATTTTTTAAAACTAAATCTCCATCATTTTTTTCATGACAATTCATGTAGATGTTTACTCCCTAAGCATGGTGAGCTGCATATATCTGGCTTTAGTTCACTAGTCTTATGCCATTAAGCAGGTAGTTTGAACTGTGCAGGAGGAAATCATGCATGAAGTGCTACTAGTTAGTGTGAAAGTGTCTTCGCTTTCATGAACAGTTCCTTTCATTTCAAAATAAATAAATAAATACTTCTAGGAAGGGGAAATATTCCAGATTTCTGTTCAAAGTTAGATCATATCTGTTTCCTACTGCTTATCTGCATACTTCTAATGAAAGACAATGAGCAATAAACATCATTCAAATTACTACCTGTCATGGTCTGTCTTGGTTTTAGTAAAACATTTGACACCATCTCCTACAGCATCCTCACAGCTAAATTGAGGAAGTGTGGTCTGGACGATCGAGTAGTGGGGTGGACTGTGAACTGGATGAAGAAAAGAAGCCAGAGAGTTGTGGCCAGTGGGACAGAGTCTAGTTGGAGTCCTGTACCTAGTGGAGTCCCTCTAGGGCTGCTACTGGGACCAGTAATGTTCAATATTTTCATGATAGACTTGGATGATGGAATAGACTGCACTGTTAGCAAGTTTGCTGATGATATAAAACTGGGAAGAGTGACTGAGAGCTGTGCTGCCAACAAGAGAGACCTAGGTAAGTTGGAGAGCTGGGTATTGAGAAATTTAATGAAATATAACAAGGACAAGTATAGAGTCTTGCTTCTTGGCAAGAACAGTCCCAGGTACCAGTATAGGTCAGAAACTGACCTGCTGTAGACAGCATAGCAGAATGGGACCTCGGGGTCCTGGCAGACAACAGGATGACCCTGAGCAGCACTGTGCCCTTGTGGCCAAGAAGGCTAATGGCATCCTGGGGTGTATTAGAAGGGGTGTGATTTTATTTGATTTTGGAATCCTGCAAATACAGAATTTCAAGATAAAAACCCTCGATTTATCATGACATTTTCTCAAAGTGAAATGTAGCTTCTAAATTATTTAAGATTTTAGTAATTCCTGATTTATTTTTTCAGTATTATTTCTATAATCACATGGTAAAACTCCTGGTCAGGTTACCCTAGAGAATGATGTGTGCTTTTGAGAATATTCCCAGTGGCAATAAGGAAAGATTGACTCCAGATTTGGAAAAAGACATGATTGTCTGTGCATCAGGCAAATTGTACTGGTACTGGTAGTTTCTACTTAGGTTCTGAATAGTTTATATACAATACAGACATAGAAATCACACATCAGAAATACTGTCAAATTCTCAGACTCACAGAAAACATGACTTATTTAGTTGAGAGTGGTAGATATTGATAAGTTAGTAACTGAAAAATATTGTGCTGGTTAAAATGAATTAAAAATGAGGAGTCTAAGTAGTGTTCTCCACTTTCAGATCATTTTAACATTTGCATATAAAGTGGAAAATATCATTGTACCTCATTTCAAGTTGAAGTATTGCATGTAGTATTGTACCTCACCAGGAAAATCCAAGAGCTGTGAGTGACATAACTGACAAATAAAACCAAAAACGTTGGATTTATCAAACACAAGCATTACAAAGTATTCCTCTTTTTTTTTTTTAAGTTATTCGCAACTTATAAAATAAACTGTACTCTAACATTTATAACATCCAGCTGTCTTCTCTTTTGAAACCACATTATAACATGACATTCTGTTTATCTGATAATTAATAATAGATGGATAGTGTAAGTATTGACTTGAAACTAAGTAAGAGTTACTGTTGCCTTTACCCAAGATGTTTAGGACTATTTTGAAATTATTAACAGATCATTTATTTGTTCATGTTCTCTATTCTAGATGTCCATAATCCATTTCAAATATATAAAATGAAAAGACACACACACAAAAAAAAATTACAAATCATGTGAGATAGATGGTAACTTGAAGATATATTAAAAAGAAATTACTGTAAGCTTCCTCTAAATTCTGAGGCTTGATAGGTGTTCTAGAGCTCACTCCGGACTGAAGGTTAATAGATTTCTCACTCTGCCTCATTGCTTCATTTTCATAGCACTTATAGTTTCTAGTCCAATCTTTAGAAATGTTTGGCCAATACGCAAAGCTAAAAGTGACACATTTAACTTATGTAACAATTTTGCAATAATTGTTCAATATAAGATAGAACTTCCTAATCTAAATTATTCCGACACCTTTTTTCAAAATGACACATCCGTCTTCTGAACAGGTACACCTTCAGAGTAAGACATAAAATAGCCAAGTCCAGATTATTTGTTTAGTGTCTTCATAATGTCATCTTCCAGAGATAGTGCTTCCATGAGGCACCAAAGCTGATGAGGGAGGGACACCTCTTTTTAAACAAGATAAAAAAGACAAAATGGTTACATTTTTGTGCCAATTAATTAGTAAAACAAGATAGCTTTAAGATTGTATATTATAATCACTTGACAACTTCAAAACATCCATTGGAGTATACATTTTTTGAAGGAAGAGTAAAGCTGGTTCACTGTGAAGAAATAATGGCTATAAAAAGCCTCAGAAATTTCTGTGTAGAGAGAGATTCTGATAGAAGTTGTCGATGTCCTCCATGTCTTAATGAACACACTCACATGATTTTGATTGATGTACCAGTGCTATAAATGTGGCAAGCAAGCTAGCAATTGCTGAAATTAGAAAAGTTGTCTCACTGCCCTTCTTAACCATGAAATACAAAGTCAGTGGCATAAATACTGTAATTAAAATAATAATAATAATGATAATAAATTAAGAGACCTGAAACGTCTGTATTCCCACTGTCTCTTCTAGCACCACAGACAAAAGCTTCTATATGTCACACAGAAAACAAAACTATTTTTAATCTGAGATTACAACTTTCTAGGCAAAACCGCAAACAGGATTTCATGGCACACTAATACAGAAAGAAAATTAAAATTAAACTTCTGCAGTGAAATCCTCATAAGCCAGTTCTTTCATTCCACGTGGTTACTGACTCATGCTAACAGGAAGATGTTCAAAGGATATAGGGATAAAATATAACAAAATTCATGATAAACAGACCTCAGTTGCAAATCTGAAGTTTGCATCTTGATGTTAAGCTATTTATCTATTTATGTTTAAAAGGTGTCATTTTAAACATCCTAGGAAAAGCTCCACTGGACTACTGCAATGCATAATAGTACTGCAATTGTTAATAAAGAAGTGTCTGTCCTGTAAAAGATTTGGCACTAAAATGCTTCCCAAAACTGAAATACAAATTGCTTTTTCTACAGTTCTACTTTTTTGTTTGTTTTTTGTTTTGAGATAACAAAAATAAGTATAGAGAATAATGATGCAGCTTTTATAACATCACACATTAATGTCACCACAAGGTGACATTATAGGAAAGGCTTTCAAAAGTCTTCATTTTCCACCCTGATAAATAAGCAAGCATTTAAATTTTAAAAAACAGCAGTCCTTGCTAACAGAATGAGTTGGTAACATTTCTGATCTATGTAACAAATCTGTAACATCTGTAGGTAATATCAGTACAGTACTGTCTGCTATGCTACCTATTCTGTTTGAATTTCAGGCTACTGTGCTCCTCATGTGCATGTTCCACTGAGTCTCGTTTGTATTCCATAACTCTTAAGAAGTTACTTGGTCTGGTTTGAACTTCCAGGTACTGCCTACTCATTAACTGTGTCTCCAATTTTTCCATTTGGCACATCTAGTATTTTTGTGTGCACTGGATTTTAGATGTGTGTCTCAACTGTGTCACATAGAAAAGTATGAGAGATAGTGTTCTGGTTTCAACTGACACAGTTAATAGAGGGTAGATTCAAAGATGATAGATTTAGGTAAGATAAAAGGAAAAAACCTTTTACAGTGAGGGTGGTGAGGCACTGGAACAAGTTGCCCAGACATACGTTTGATGTCCTGTCCCTGGAGATTTTCAAGGTGAGGCTGGATCAGGACCTGGGCCTACTGATTTGGCTGTGCCAATTGCGATGAAATGATGTTACCATTCATTGCAGAGGAGTTGGTTTAGGTGACCTTTAAAGGTCCCTTGCAACTCCAACAATTCCATGATTGTAATAGCACTGTTTGTATGTCTTGGTTCTTGCTGAGTGATGAGAGCATGCCTGAAGCCAGGTCACTTGTTGGGAAAAAGTCAGAACATTTAGAGTATGGCAGCAGGAGGTGGAACAGAGCCAGGACAGTGCCTGAATTAGGTAGGTGGATTATTCTGTACTAAGTGGTATCATACAGAAGCCCATAAAGCTGCAGTAATTTGCTGGGTGACAGCTGCTGTTTGGAGGCTGCTGGGTGGTGGGTAGAGATGATAACTTACATTGCTAGCGGGATGTTGTACTGTTGTTGTGCACCCACTGGTAGGCAGCAAGAAATTACACAGCCTCTATTTACATTGTTATCATTGCAATTTTGTTTCCATTTTCCTCTTCTGTCTCACGTAAATAGCTTTTATCTGAACAAAAAGAATTTATCCAACGTTCTTCCTCAGCCCACTTTTGGGGGAAATGAGCAAACAGCTACATGATGCTGATATCCAGCTGGGTTAAACCACAACATGTGGATACAGATGTTTCTGCAGAACATATTTTACTGATATAACCAACTATGTTGACATAGGTGTTTGCTTCAGTAGTAGTTAAATCTGTGTGATTGAAGATCTAGGATAGGAAGAGGTGAACTCTGTTTCCTTATTGTACAGTTTTGGATGGAATCTGAGCCATGACTGCTCTTTAGAGTACAGTACAAAAAAAACAACTTTTGTTCAGCATGGGGTCAGGCTAATGAAATGAAAGTCCAGATCATCCTACTAGGATTTTATTCCTTCAGCAAGAGGTGAGCATACAAAGACTGTAGAAAATGATAACAAGGCATGTAACAGTGGGAAAGCTTCCTCCCACAACACAGGTAAAATATAATTTCTTCTGTCTTGAAAAGGATTTACATCAAGCTAGAGGCTACTTAGGATCATCTAACCCATCATCTAACCCATCTCTGCAACATGAAGACCTGCAGTGCTCTCTGAAAGATGTAGGATACAAGAGTTCACTGTGCTGGGTTTCTTTCTTTTTCTTGAATGTGAGCCTATCTGAGAGATTTGTATTCAGCGTCACCATCACTGAAATGACACTTGGTAAAAGGAGACAATATTTATTCTTTTGCACAGATGCACTTTTCACATTAATAGTACTTCTCATTTTCTCAGTGAGTGATTCCAAACGTATTAAATCAAGAAAATATACAATATGCAAAGACGTAAATAGAACTATTATTGGTCAGGTTCTGTAATAATCTACCTAAGAATTTTAAACAGAGCAAGTCAAAAGGCAAGGTCTTAGGGCTGTATTAAAAAAGACACTGTGTTTTCAAAGCAACACAAGACAGAAAGAAGATATGGAGGAAATTCTCAATTGATTCAAAATTGTTTGTTAAAATCTATGTCAATGACCCAGACAGTGGGATGGAGTCTACTTTCTGCAAATTTGCTAATGACACTAAGCTGAGTAGAGCAGCTGATGCAATAGAAGGAAGGGCTGCCATTCAAAGGGTCCTGAACAAGCTTTGGAAGAGGGCTTGCATGAATCAAGCGAGATTCAACAAGATCAAGTACAAAGTATTGCTTCTGAGTTGAGGCAATTCCTCACATGTACAGAATGGGAGAAAAACTCACTAAAATCAGCCCAGATGATAAGGACATGAAAAGCTGGGCATGAGCCAGCAGTGTTTGCCTGTAGCAAGAAGGTCAATAGCATTCTGGACTGCATCAAAATAGGGTGACCAGCAGAAAGAGGGAGACAGTTGTCCACCCCTCTACTCTAGAAGGGACCATTGTAGAGAGCTCATCTGGAGTACTGCAGCCAGACTTGGGGCCCTCAACACAAGAAAGATGTAGAGCTGTTGGAGTGCATCCGGAAGAGACTGCAAAGATGAACAGAAAGCTGGAGTACTTTCATCTAAAGGCAGAAAATTCTTATTTCTCTTGTAGATGAGAAAGGTTCCAGGGAGACCTCACTGTGGCCTTCCAGTACTTTAACTGGAGCTTGTTTATAACAGGAGAGACAAATTTCTTACGTGGTCTTATAGTGACAGCAAAAAGGGGGATGTCTTTAAACTAAAAGATGGGAGATTTAGGTTCAATGTTAGGCTGAAACACTTTACTCAGAAGGTGGTGAGGCACTGGAACATGCTGCCCAGAGAAGTTGGAGATGCTTCATCCCTGGAGGCATTTAAAGCCAGATTGGATGGGGCCCTCAGCAGTCTGATTTATTGGGTGGTAACCCTGCAAACAGGAGGGGGCTTGGAACTAGATCATCACTGGAGGTAATGAAGACTTTTTCTACTCAGATTTACATGACTGTTTTATTTAACAATATTGCTGAAGTATGTGAATCATACAACTGTAGAATATTCCAGAAAGATAATCAAATCCTGGCTCCACATAGGACCAGCCAATATTCAAACTGTATTTCTGAGGCCATCAACCTTGAACTGTCTGAATGTCAGAATGCTTGCTGCTGTGACTCTAGGAAGCCTGTTCTATTCCTCGCCTGTATCAGTCCCAGATATTTTTTAGTTGAGTTACTGCCTAACTATGTGTTCTCTTGTATTCTTTTAGTTTCTGTTGTTGGTTTAGATTATTTTTAATCTCATTAACTAAATTAGTTTGTTTTGGTCTGCCTTCCCCTAAGGACATGAGGTTAAGGCCACCTTTAAAGTCTGTACTGAAGATAAATACATTCCTTGTACTTAGCCAATTTATCTCATTGCCTCATTTAAGTTGTTATGTGTAAGAGAATTGTGCTCAGGCTAAGACACTCGTTTCTGCGATTACCTGAAATTGCAAATAATACCACTGATATTATGCAATACAAGCTCAATGCTTTGAAAAGAAAAAAAAAATAAAATAAAATTAACTATAGGATTGGCCCAAAATCTGAATGTATGAATCTGAAATAACATCAAAAAATCAGGGTATTAGTTTTTGTCAATTTTATGATCATAATTACAGACAGAAGCATTGCAGAGGAAATCTGTGATCATATAAAAATAAAAAATTATTTATTATGCTCCTGCCTTTCAGGAAAAAAAATTGGGAATGGGAGGAGAGGGAAGGGGAGAGGAGGGGAGAGGAGATTAATTGCCAGAAATAGGACAGAGTAAGAGCAGTGGATCGGACAGGTTCATGACTAAAGTATGTATATTATTTAATAAATTATTATGTGAACATTCATAACAAGGAAAATTATAGAAAACTCCTTTTAGTGATCAGACACTTCTATTAATATGCTGCAGCTGTTAGACTGTGCATTATAATATTGTACTATGCAGTATTAGATCTTTACCAACCAAAATATCAAAGTAGTTGTTTAGGCATAATATATGAATATAACTCAGTATTAAAGACCAAATATTAATTAAGACTGAGGCAAATCAAAAACACCAGTAGACGTTGTGCTATCCATTTGCTTAAAGTTGAACTTGTCCCTTCTGTCCTAAAGTACAATTAATGAGGCAAAGAACTGAAAAGAAAAATCATAATTTCAATATTATATATGGCCTGTACATGCATGTATATCTATGTAGAGCTTAAATATGTTTTGCGAAGCATTAACCTCAACCATTTGGTTGAAGATAGTAGGCAGAAGACTCATTAAAACTTTGTTTCCAAGCAAAACATTAATCAAGTGATCCAACATATTTTCACATGGAGAAATTCTGAATGAAAGCAGTTTATGCATTAAATTTCTGGACAAATGGGAAGCAGTGTAAAGCTGAATCACGCTTACTATTGAGCTCATTAGAGACTGATTTTGCTTCTTGTCAGTCCACAGAATGACCTTTGATTTCAGTGCAAGCTGGCCAGGGTGGATCCACATGATTTGACTTCAGACTGATTAATCTCAGTACTCACATGAGTCAGGAAACCAAGGAAAAGTTAAGAAATTTTAACCTAGACCACAAGGGAAGTGAGGCACTCTCCAATATAAAAATAGAGGCAAATCCATTTAAATACAAGCAAAATGCAATTACACATCTGGTAATCAGTGTTGGTGCAGGTGTTGCTCGAATAAGATTCAGGCAGATTAATTATTTACACAGATTATGTCTATGATTTGCAATGGACTTAAGGGAGGCTTCCTGGCAAGGATTGGAGGAGGATTGTTTGTGATTAACTTAAAAGCAAGGATAAAGCAATGCCATTATTAAGTAAATACTGCAGTCTGAATCAACATTTACTAACTGCTTTGTAAAGTCTTGCATGCTGATTGGCTTCAGCAGGCAGGATGGAAAAGAGGTAGTGTATGGAGAGGGGAGGTGAGAGGGGGAAGGAAGAAAGAGGAATATCTTAGCTGAGTATGCTAAAATTCAGTGTTTTTGCATATCCTATCTAAGAATGACTGTCTCACAGTCAGAGACTGGGAATGAATTAGAATTCTCTAAACACTGACATTCTGTTGCCATAATGTTCTTATAGGCATTATAGTGGAAATGAGTATCTGGAGGCAGATTGAAAGACTTGACCTAATGCCCTTATCTTTCAGTCCTCCAACTCCAATGTAATGAACATATACTCATAATTATTTCTCAGATAGTTTTTATCTAATTTTTAAGTGGATAATTTATAGCACTTGTACAAATATGCTGTAAGTTTTATTAATATATTCTGCATTAGGAGAACTTTGAGCAGAATATATTTCCTTACTGTTCTATAAAGTCATACATATTTATAATAGTAAAAACTCTTCAGTTACTTTTATAATAGCATTCTGTTCCATAGATCTGAATACTAATGTTAATATGTCTACTGCACAAGTCTGTGCACAGGGCAACATACATTTTATATTTCCTGGTTTTTGTGAATGTGTTTCTTATTTTCATTATTTCGCCTGTAATTTTCTTTTGTGATTTAAAACAAAAACAAATAAACAAAACATTTGTAAGCAAGAAATGAAAGCACTGGTAAGAAAACTAATATTTCTTCATAGTTCTGTAGATCCCAAGACTGGTAGTGCTCAGCATGAAAACCTATAAAGCTGACTGCTGACAGCTGAAGATGCTCTGCAACTTGCAAGATCAGATCTTTGAACTGCAAACTGATTTTACACAAAGGTAGTACAGTAGCAGCAGAGACAGGGACAATATGAATATTATTCTCATCTACTCCATGTAGTAACTAAATCAAGTTACAGCTTGATATATACTTTCTCATTTTTACATTCTTGCCTCATATGATGTGCAGAAAAAGACTGAAGCCAAGGCTTTTTTTAAGGATGAAATTCTAAAGGAGCTCAAAATAATCAACAAAAAAAAATGGTGTCATGTTACACTGCGATTTATGACCTGAAAGAGTACCTGAGAAAGTGTTCACTGAAGTGGAATTGTGCTGTTGTAAGAGATTGTAGATGTGCTAAAACTGCATTTGGCTAAGTGTCACAGCTGCACATCAACCACCAAAAGGTTCATATTCAACATCATCAGTAAAACAAACCATACATATTTGTGGCATTTGGTGAGTAATGTTATATTGTAAATTATAATAACAGCTATGGAGAGGCTCTATTTCCTTAAATTCCCAGGAATGCTCAAGTCAAAAAAGATCACAAGTGCTTAACAACTGTGAAGCAGGTGTATAAAGTGTGTGAGCAAGCTCACAATGGCCTAGACTTTGTACACTCCCCTCAGTGCTCCAGGTTCCAAGCAGTTCTTCCAACATTCCTAAAATAAATCAGGGGCCTAATGACAAGGAGGACTTTTGTATGAGTTGTCATGCTGAAGATCTGACTGTTCGAGTATGATTACATTTTCATTGATATCTCCTTCAGTTCAGCATGCATATATTGGTATGCATGAACCCATACCTATGTCTGCGCATAGGCAGATGCTTTTTGCTGTGTCTCAGGGCATAACAGGCAAAAGAAAAATGGGAAGAAAGAACATTTAACGTTGAATATTTTAAGACCGAAGATTGACAGATATTTTTATTGGTTTCTTTTTTAAAAACCTGAATCTGCTGTTTACTAAAAAGTCAATTGTTTTAAAGAATGTGAGTCTATGATCTTTACATAACGCTATACAATGATTTTAAAATGGATTTTGAAGCAAACTGGATGAAATTTGAAAGGGAAAATCACAGGGGAGAGCAATCATTAAGGAAAACTAAGAGTGCAAGAAGAAAAATGTGTGTGCAAAATCAAGTGCTATTTGGTAATAGGCACAGCAGGAGGAAAAAGACCTAAAGTATATTGCTGAATAAGGAGCTTCAAAAAAGGATTAAGAAAAACAAATCAGCTTAGCACAAATATAAAATATTAGAGTAGTATGGTGAAAACATAAACATCAAATGAGGATTTACATAAGTGTATGTTCATCCCTTATCCATCTATCTGTTTATGTAGACAAAAACAACACAACAAAATAAAAAAGATGAAGAAAAAATTGAGAAGTTTTTTAAACATTTAAAATGCAATTAACTGAAAATGAAGGGTCAGCAGGGAACCCTATCACTTATCACATATAGTCAAGCTATCTACACTTGTAATTTGGCAGCTAGTAGCAACAGGAGTGGTGTGAGGTTGTCTATCAGGACTTGTCCATGCTCAGAGAAAAACAAGAGTTCACACTTAGATTTGTAGATAACATTATAAAAGAAATGCAAGGGCTGTAATTCAATTTACTCTTCTTTTACATCTTCACATGAAACTACTGAGCCATTTTACTCAGTATATCTGTTTGTTCTCAAATAGCATGGAGCCCTTGTAAGAGAGGGTTTTTTTTTGTTTGTTTGTTTTTTTGTGTTGTGAAAAGGCAGCTCAAAAAAGCTAGGTTAATAAGGAATAAAGGAAAATAACTTGGATTAATTTTTCAGGTAAGTAAACATCAGAGAAAAATTCAGCAATAGTTGAAATATTAGCTATAAATTTCAGTTTTTCCTAAATAAAATATTAGTATTTTATATTTTTAAAGTGTATTAATTTAAAAATTGAACATAAAACTAGTAAAATCTGTAAAAATTGAAATAAACAACTTCTTACATAATGAAATAAAAATAAAAAAAAAATCTACTTTCTTTCTATCTTCTATGTATATTTTCTTTCTATTTTCTACACATCCACAGGCTGTGATGGTTTGGAGTTTTGTTGTTGTTCTTCCTGAAACTGTAAATAACTAAATTTATTCTGAAAATAGGACACTGAGTTTTTAGGATGGAAATTTTTGGGACATTTTGTAGATTCATGTACTTCTCAGAGATAGAAATGACTTTTCTTACACACTTAAAATCTCCACTTACCACTGCACTGCTTAAATTGAAAGTAGTAGCATTAGTGAATGAATCCTAGAGGGTCAAACTGATATTACATATACAGTGCAAATCAATAATAAAGGTTCTGTCATGAATAAAGCTGGTAGGATTTTCTATATTGATGATTTGAATAGAAAATTTACTTACTGATAACCAGAATTTACGGGGAAAAATACATCATGCTTTTTATGGAGGGGACATTTCTGTGAGTTGTTTTGTTTGTTTGTTTGTTTGTTTTAGTTTTAGTTTTACTTAGTTTGTTTATTGTTATTGATCCCAGAATCTGGGGAAAAAACGCAGCTCTTATGCAGAATTACATCATAAAATACTTTGGGATAAGTTGATGAACAAGAACAAGAAACAAGAAATTCATTTGAAAAAAACTCCATTTTGGATAGGAAATAAAAACATGATGTATCTTTCATTGAAAACAAAAAATGTTTTCATCTCAACAAGAATAATTAAATAAACTCATAACCTAGATTTAGGATAAAAGTATATGTCATGATACTGGATTTTATACTAGACTGAAAGTTTTGATAATGAATTTGTATGTAGAGTATTGATTTCTCTCAACTTTTTCATATAGGAAAAAAAAAGCTTAAAAATTTGGACCATTGCCTAAGGTATTCTGTAAAGGTTGGTGATAGCAATTCATCACCAAATCAGAACAAGCCCAACATTACACAATGCCCATTGAAGTGTCTGACTACTAGCACTGTGTAGTGGAGAGAGAATGATGCAGACAAATGGTATTTCCTGAAAATCCCCTTTCCTCATGACAGCCCTGAGCACAACCAAGCCACAAGAGTTTTTATATGCTTCAGCTGTCATGTCAAGCATGAGCATTTTTTCAGATGTTTTGCCTTGCTGACCTGATACTCCTACTTCAATCTGAATCCATCTCCTGTTTTGGTCTTGTAGGTTGAGGGTATTTTAGCTTATTTTACTTTTCTTTCTTTTTATTGTAAAAGACAAATCTTTAGAAAAGTGCTTTTATTAATTGGTGAGATAAGAGTTCAAAATATCTGAAATCGGATACACAGAAAGGATAGATCTTAGCAGATCACTGTTCCAATTAGACCTGTTTAAGATCCTGAAGGCAGAGAACTTGATGGTCACTAAGGCACTGCTCAAGATAATAATTTACTCAAAGATGGAGATAATGGATTGATGTTAAAGAAAGAATTAATCTATAAGCAGTTAATCTATAAGACAGAATTTCTTTATGCAGAAGGTTACTGAATAATGGAACAAATTGTCAAAGTCAGTGATAGAAGCAAGTGTGAATTATTCTCACACATTTCTGGAGAAGAAAACTGGAGACTACAGTTGCAAGCTAGATTTCACGATGATAAATGGTGATGCATGAATTGATTTAATTTGCAGCTGAGAAGGTTGGGAGGAACTACATTAAAATGTCAGAAGGTTAGTTATGGGAGATCTTAATGAACCATACGATCCTCACAGTTCACTTGAAAGTTTCTTTGTGTTATTATGAAGCAAAGATTTAGATAGGATTTAGATAGGAAGAGAGGAATCAACTAGCTATTGTTAAAGGCATTAAAGATTAAAGAATCACAAAGCATTTTGTTGCTTTACTTGGTATAGATTCTTTCTTCTGAAATAGATTTCTAAGTATGACATGAGAGCTTCTAGGATATAAACAGAAAAAAAAAAAAAACCATTAAAAATGCTAGATTGACAAAGCAGTAAAAGATTCTTACAAATCTAGAATGGATATGTGTGTGGTCATGAGGTCACTTCAGTCAAAGCCGCTACAACCACTGATTGGTTCATAGGTGTTTTTAGTATTCTAATAGGTTGTACACAAATGAATTTGACCTGAATTTTTCAGTTAAAAAAAGAACATGTGTAAAGTTTTGGTGGAAGATGACTAAGTCCAAAGACTGAATCAAAATCTGAGATGCTCATGACATAGTAACTAGCTTCCTTTCCAGTCTTCACGTCAAAATAACAATCACTTGATAAGTTTCTACTAAACCTGAAATTACACATTGAAGAGCCCACATGATATCATATTAAGCCACTGAAGAAAAAACTATCAAATACATCTTGTACATCTATTGTTATTTCTTCTTAAAATAGTTACGTGGGTGTTGTTTCTTTTCCCCAGTATTTTTTTTGTTTCATTTTTTTTTTTTTTGCATATACCTCACACCACTGAGGTGGAGAAGGAATATTAGCATAGACATTCACTGCTATAACTCCTGTTACACCAAATATGACTATATCCAAAGGATTACTCCAAATCTAATGAAGTCCAAGTGAGACAAAGCATGCTGTTACATTTCTGCCTGAATCTTAGTAATGTATTTTTAGAAAATTCAGGATGTTCAAATTTCTTACAGAGAATTTAAAATTATGATACTTTTGAGAGCTGTGTGTATCTGCTAGTTGTCATATTATGTTTACTGTGATGTCACAAAATGCGAGAAATAGAGAAAACAGAGAAAACAAATAATAACTAGCCTGTGCTCTTTAAGAAATATGATTTTTTATAAATTTAGCAGTATCGGTGAAAATCAGAAAATTATAATCCTCCAAATTACTGAAGGAGAACTCATTGACCAATCATAAGGAAGGTAGAACAAATTTTCTATAAAAAATGGGGGCCACTGTATTTCAAACAAACAAACAAAAAATTAAATTGCATTTGCATGAACTCTGAAACAGTCATCATCCATAACAGCAGTAGGGTTCAAAAAATGAGTATCAAGACTTCTGCATAGTTTTGTGAGCTCTGGTGGAGAATGAGGCATATTTAATAAAGAAGACTAGAAAACTAGGCCAGCTAAAGAGGATACTGATCATTAAATACAGTTGTAAAGATGTTTCTTATTATTCCATCTAAATTTATTCCACTACTGAAAGCAAATACTTTTAGTGGAATTTACAGTTTTGTCCAAAACCTGTTCTCACAATAGATGTGACTGAATTACTTTACATATTTGAGGTATGCTAAACTTCTAATGTGAACAGATTAACTCTTTGCCATGAATTAATAATTTCGCCTTGCAAATTTCTAATCCATAAGGTCTAAACCAACAAGCTGTTAGATTTTCAAGAGTTTATTGGACAACTGGCTACTGAAGTGAAAGAACTCAGCAGATGTGTGCATATTGTGGGGAGGCATTTTGACTAAATGCCATCAGTGATTCTACTAATACTCTTTCTTCATATTAAGCATTCAATACACAAAGTATCTCTTACTTCTTCTCCATTTGTCTACCAAAGCAATAAAACCATCTACTAATTTCTTCTTCAACTGCAGTCCTTCCTAAGGAGACTCACAATTGCTTTGAGTCAACTGTGAATTGTTCCCCAGGTCTGGACTGGTGACAGTATCAAACATAAGGGAGATAAATATAGGATGGTGCTGTCCTTCCCCAAGCCCCTCCACACAGGTTTTCGCTTCATTTTTGTGGGATATATTTCCATATCCCAATGAAACCCATTATCTAGTCATTATTTATCATATCAAACACCCCTCTAATTTCTACTTCAATTTATTCTTTTTTTTCCTTTTTTTAATTTTATTTTTTTTTAATTTTCTGTTGTTCCATACCCTCCAACCCTCTCTTCTGTTCTTTTAAAGTTACTTGACCATTAGGGAAAACTGAAGTTGCTTACAATTTGTAATTATGGTACTAAAAAAGAAATGAAATCACAAATTCATTTCTGAGTGTTTGATCCAGAGTACTGTTAGAAATATAATTAACAGCTAAAAAAATTTGAAACAACACTCATCAACCTAGTTGTTAGACATCCAGGAAAATATAAACAGATAGATTAAAGTTTTAATATATTGATATATGTTTTCCATTTCAGTATTGGAAGAGTTAACATGGTAAATTATTTGTTTTGTTGTTATAAAGGAATATTGAGAGAAATTATTGCTCTTTCATAATCTCAAAGCACTGAGTTTATATCAGAATCTTTAAATTACATTTTAGGATTGTTGATAGAGAATGCACTTTCATTGAAGGGTCTCATTTTCCTCTTCAAAGCAACTTCAGATCCAGGAAATGCAATTGGGACAAAAAATGCAGACTGGGATCACACTGTGTAATGAGCTACTCATAGCAGGGTGCCCAGGACCACGTCCGGGTAGAAAATGACTCCACTGCCTCTTTGGTCAAATAGTGCCAGCATACAGTAAAGTAGTGCCTGTTGCTTAGAGGATGCTAGTTCTCTGGTATGTGTTCACAGCCTTTTGTTCTGCCAGTCAACCCCACTACAATTAGTTTGATTCTATCATCTTTACAGTCTCCCTTGAGGTATTAATAGATATTAATGAGTAGAGGGGAAGGATCATCTCCCTTGAACTACTGGAAATACTTTGCCTATTAGCAAAGAATAGTTAGTTTTCTTAGCAGCATGGGCACATGACTGATTTATGTTCCAGTTGTATGACACTGAGACTTCCAGCCTCTTTTCTGCCAAGCTGCTTTACATTTGTATAGCCTCCAGTATGTACTGGTGTCCGGGGTTGTTCCTTCCCAGGTCTTATGAAGTTTTCAAGGTTTATCTGACTTAAGTAGTGTTTATCTACAGTTTCAGAAAGTCCACAGCATGATCTCCTTGTGTCTGCTGTTGTATTCGGGTAGTGCAGTTTTTGGAATTGTATTGCCCTTCAAGATTCTCTCCATGGAACAAACTTTAGCATAGCATTTATCAGGAAATTTCAAATCTTTGGACTGTAAAAACAAAGGGTAGAGAAGCTCAAAAAATGAAAATGTTCTAAACTAAATTTCTAGTTTAAAATATGTTCCTACAACTTCACTGGTAGCATTATCAATAACAATGTTTCACCATTTACAGAGATATTCTATGGATACTAATCTAATCATGTTTCTTATTCATTTCAATTACATTTAACCTTAAAATGGCCCTTATACTGGGACGATTAAAAATTGTACATCAATTAGGCTGAGTTATTATTGATCAGGAATATGAAGGTTCAGAGATTCAGGAATTTTACTCTTCATCTTTAATAATCTCCTAAAATCAGCATAACCAGCAAACTTTAAAATGGATTCTCTTCTTGCTTTTTGTAGACTGTTTACTTTCAGTGCATCAGAAACACTGATGCTCCAAAAGCTTAAACTATACTTAAAATTCACTTACCAGGTGAATTCATATTGACTATAAGAACATCAGTGATCATCTTGTGTGGCTACATAATAACGAGTCAAGTAAAGCTTTGAGATTCTATACAAACACTTGAATGTATGGTCTTATGTTAGGATAACAATCAGAAATTATTGATCTTATTAAATAAAAGTAGATACTGTTATTATCATGAAGACAGACTGATTACACCTTCTACATTTGCCCCACAAGAAAGCATGGAAACAGTGAGTCTTCCAGTTCTTATTTCTATTAAATGAAAAAGACTCTATAGGGTCTGAAAAACCTCATGTCTCAGTGAGACAATGAAAGGGGACAGAAAACTCCAGTTGATACCTTTCCTAATTCTGGTCCAGATTCTGGCTGTCTATACTGGAAGTAACTGAAGAGAAAATCCCACAAGACTGTTATGTTCCTTCTGTGGAATTCAGACATATCTGCTGGATTTGCTGAATCTCATGTACATTTCTGCACATTATTGCAACAGGTAAGAAGCAATGGTAAGTAAGCCACAGAGGCTGGAATATACATGTCTTGACCTCCACCCCCCCAGCGGCACCTGAGTTCAAGCTGGAGAACTTTTTTTTTCCTGTTCTTTCTACCCCCAGCTCTACAAGCATCTTTAATATGATTTTCAGCAAAAGCACGACTCCTAGTTCTTCCTGGAATTATGAAATAAATCTAATTTGCACTAACATGCAAACAGCTCTAGCTGATTAAGAAAATTATTAATAAGATGGTGATGAAAGAGTTTTCTTATCTTTTTTACAGGTATTTTTAGCGAATAAGTGCACTTGAATACTCCGTGGTTCACAGAATCTCTGTGAACTATGTAATATGACAAAAAGTTATTTCCTTTTTTTAACTAACTCAGTGACTGTGCTATCCTCTCTGAAATGGACCAAAGCACAGCTGCCTTAGGTCCCTGTAACTCAAGTGCTCTGCTGTGTGTGCTATCTTTAGAATAAACCGTGAGGGTTAGTTGCACAAAAAACATTATGAGGATCACATTAAAGTTTGCAGAGCATGCAGACATTGAAGAAACAACTCTGGTTTGGTTTCCTTTTATCCTTTACTATTTTGTTTGCTCTCATTTATAGCTTGTGCATTATTCATGCTGAAATTTCAACCAGAAAGTTTCTTCTACCAGACTTGTAAATAAAGGGCAAGCTATAAGGAGTGAGCAATATTTTGGACCAACGATCTTTAGCCCTGCAAGAGATATAAATATGTTCAGTATAAAATTGTTCTGCTGAAGCAGTTTCCTGCTTGATTGTTGTAGGATAGCTTTGCAAATCTACATATCACTACCAGTGCATCTGCCACAAATTAATTCTCCTAATAACACTGAACTTTTTTGCATTTATTTGAAAAATGCTCCAAGCTACCTTCTTCCAGATGACTCCATTCTTTACCCTGCAGAAATTCTTTCTCTAATTTTGAATTGCATGCTCTCACCTCTGTTTTTCTAATGATTCTTTTCCCCCATTTGCTACATAAATTCCATTTTAATATGCCAAAACTCCTTTGGAAATCATCATTAAGGGAGGGGGACAGCAATACAGTTTTATTATGATATTAATAGAAAATATGTTTCGTTCAGTAGTTACTATGAAAATACTGTAACTCCTAGGAATCTACTTTAGTCATCGATATATATTTTGTACCTATTCTTTGCTTCCATACTCAGCAACATATAAGTTTTATCTTCAAAGAAGTTCTTACAGGATTTTATCTGTATACTTATTATCTAGACAAAATTTGGCATTAATAACTCAAGCATATAGGATAACACATTTTACATTCTTGATCTTCCCAGAAGATACATGTGCTTCATAATGTTTTTCAGACTTTTTTTTTCCACTTTTTTGTTAATTATATTAAATTATATAGACTAAATTATGCTGATCTAAATCTGAACTGCATATAATAGGTCATTAACTCTTAGTTTTCTATCTTTCTAAATTCTTTGTTGTCAAAAATACTTCAAGAAACTGTTACAGGACAAATCCTAGACCTTAAAATGTACAATTTTTTTTTAATCCATCGGCTGTGAAAAAGGTTATGTTCTCTAAAAATATTTCCTTGAGCTTTCATTAAGGCAGCTCCACAAACAGATAACATTCTTCCCACAGTCTAACCTATTTTTCTGAAGCTTCTTATTTTATCCAGGTCCAGTATGCATTTTAAAGGGGAAAGAACGATACACATAAAGTAAGTGTTTTACCCTGAAGAGAGGTAAATAATTAATGAAAGGAATGCAGAGTATCATTTCTCTGCATCTTGGAAATACATAAGATTTTAAAGTGACTGATTTCATTAGATAAATTAAACCAAATGTCATGCTTCCAAGAAGAAATGTCAGAACTGGGCAATGTATAGAACAAATGTTTCACTGTGAAAAACAGGAAAAGAAAGATTTTCAGAAAATATGTCTAAATTTTAAGAGATGTGTAAATATTTCTGTCCAGTAATATTTACTCTGGATTATAGTGGCAAAAATAACTTTTTTTATTCTTTCTTCTTTTTGGCTTAAATATCTATGACTACTGATTTTATAGCTCTTCTGGTTAAAAGTGCATGAAGTCACCCAGTATATTTAGCTCGAAATTTCATCATGTCTGAATAGCTTAACTGATAGCAGACTGGTAACTCTTTTTGAAGCAGGTTTTAATAATACTTTCATGTTTCCAGTTTATTACACCATTAAAGTCATCTTTTGTCATATTAGTAAGAGAGATATCCTCAAAATAACCCATGCAGCAATTTAGCATAGCTTTTAATGTCAGCATAAATTCCTGTATCACTAAAATTATTTGAAACACTAACAGTGCTGTTTGCATTTTCAAATATATGTTTCATGTTATTATGGAATGCAAATTCCTCTGTTTAACAAAAATATCCATTGTCTGAAAATCATGAGAAATTCAGTAATATTTCAGCTATATGATTCTGGTACACAATTTACTGAATGGGAAAATAGTGGATTTTATGACAGTGTCACAGATTAAGTGGATTTGTCTATGGCAAAGGTCAAATTTTCCAAATACTCAACACCTAATAAACCTCTTGAGGATATTTAAATTATATCATATTGTCCAAATTTGGAGCCAAATATCCCAAAACATATGATACTGTGATCCTGTTTATAATTAAAATGCTCACAAAAGTCCTTACAGCATAAAATTCTTCAATGATAAGCCTATGAAAAGGCCAATTACTGTATGTTATATTTGTCTTTTTCTTGTCAAGAAACATGTGGAATCTAAAGTTTCATCTTAACTGGAGCTAATGTACAGTCCCAACATACTGCCTTTTTTTTTTTTTCTAGACTCAATCAGAAGGCTGATGAACTGCTATGTACAATGGCATGATCTCATACTTAATGAAAGAATGGAATTGTCAATGGAATTTGCTGTAGTGGCTGCATGAAAAAGAAATCCTCGTGCAGATTGAAAGCAAGCTGGATTACAATATTGCCCTGGTTTGGGAAAAGAAATACACAAGCTGCACAGCTGTGTAAAATACCCACAGAAGCTACACAAGGTAGTATACTCATCAACTACCAAGAGGACAGCACGAATTAAACTCTGCCTTGTACAAAATTTGATGCCAGAAGTGATGGGAATTCTGTCCTCGATCCAACATACTGCTTATGCATATATGCATATATGAGTAACCCTACTGATTTTAATGACCTTTTCAGTACATTCTACTAAAGAGCCATTCCTGTAAAAATTATGACATTTTTTAAAAGTGAAAATCATTAAAAAAGACTCAATTAATAAACAATAACGTACATAAAATTATGCATTCTGATGATTCTGAGAAGTATGAATAATTAAAGAATGTGACTTCCTGAATCTCACCATACTTGCTTCATTTCTTTTGCATATTCAGTATTCCTTAAGTACTGCTTTTATTAATGTGTATTACTGTATTTTCACATCTTCAAGTGCTGAACTTGAATTGAGTAAACAAAAACAATAAACAAAAAAAATGAAAAAAAATTGTGGTTTAAAAGTTTTCAGTGAACAGATTCTTCTGCTAAAATCCAGTAAAATCTCTAAACTGTTGAAATACCAGTGTGCATGTAATGCCTGCTTTTACAAAACTAATGTGAGCAAGAGAAATCCTAGCTTTATACAGTGTCTGTGCCTACATTAAAACCCCCTATTACATTATGTTGGCCTACAATGTCAGAAGCAGATGTTAGGGGTACGGCAGTAGAGGCTGAACTTCCTGCTAATATTCCATTATTTTTTGTTGCTGTGTGACAGATGGCAGCAGAGGGGCAGTCTATTAAATGGCATCTGATACTGAAGTGCATATGAAGCAAAGGTGTGTCATTGAATTCCTTCATGTGGAAAAAATTGCAACCGCTGACATTCATTGATGCTTGCTGTACACTTCTGGAGAACAAACAGGATGTGAGCACAGTGAGGCTGCCAGTGTTACATTCCAGCAGAGAAAACAGCAACATGAAAGATAAGCCATATTTTTGAAAACTATGAAGATTTTTTCTGTCAAATAAAGTTTTTGTACTATTTGTATATGATGTAGTTTCCATGGAAATATATAGGAGGCATTACTTTTGGAGCGGACTCCATAGAATTTGAGTAGTTATCTTTAATGTCAGCCACTTATGATTCTGAAGATATTACTTATTTGCTTTAAGCATAATTTATGCCTTTGTGCACTACTGTACGAAGAGTGAAGCCTTTACAGGAGACTGTATTACAGAGTATAAAAGTTATATGTACTACACGTTATAGATTCTTTGCAATTATTCATATAATTAGGACTTCAATAAATTGTTTTTCCTAAGTTTGAACAAGTATTTTTTTTTATAAAGAAGATATTGCCAGCTAATTCACATGACAAAAAGTTACGAAAAAGGCCAGTGGAAATTTAAACGCTATGGTATTTCCAGTCATTTTATAGATGAAATAGAATATTTATTATATTAATTATTTGTGATGGAAGAGCATCCTCTCCAGCAAAGATACACTGTCACATCAGGCCCCAGTTATTTTACTGATTTTTATTTTGTTTTTACAAAACCATAGCAATCTCCTCTAGTTAAACACTGTAGCATTAACAAAGGGAATGAATAGAGATCAAAATTTATAACAGGTGAGTAAAAGCTTTCTGTAGAATGAGTAATAGTTATTCAATAAGTCCTGCAACTGATCTTGTTGGATTTTGTTATAGAGCTAGAAAGTGAAGGCATGTTGACAGGTAGGAAGAAATGGATGACCTTAAGGGTCATAATAATATATATATATATAAGTACTAATGAGAAAAACTATTGTAAATTGTATGCCCATCATTTAAGAACGATAAAGAGACAGAAAATAAAACTGGTGTTAACAAGATTTTACAATAATCCACCAAAATAATGAAGGTGTGAAAGATGAATGCGATCAGAGAAGGCATATTGTGCAATA
Source organism: Odontophorus gujanensis (assembly GCA_013399175.1). Taxonomy (NCBI): domain Eukaryota; kingdom Metazoa; phylum Chordata; class Aves; order Galliformes; family Odontophoridae; genus Odontophorus; species Odontophorus gujanensis. The sequence continues at coordinate 73,927 of VXAB01000660.1, read as the reverse complement.
TATTTCAACCAGAAAAAGCACTTGTTAATAAAATCGCAAAGACCATAGTAGGTATTGTTTGGAATGTCTATTGTACAACTTGGAGAGAGATCAAAACATCAACAGAATCCAATAGATGAGTGAGGGATTCCCACAAAGACTAAAGGATTCAGGCTATGATTTTCCAGAAAATGAAGACTGATTATGAAATGCATCGGTATACTTGGATATATAATAGCAATAATAGGTTATTGGACAAGAGACAGGAAGGTAAAGGAAATATTTTAGACAATATACATAAGAATATTGTGGCAAAATAAAAAAAGGGTTGGGGTTTTGGTTTTGGTTTAGAGGCAATTAAGTACAACCCTGTCTGTTAGAAGAATTCTGAAAGAGTTCTCCAACAGAAAAATCAAGATTAAAAATAAATAAATAAGTACTTGGGAAAAAAAAAAAAATAATGTCTAGTAATCAACAGATTTCATGAGACATGTCTTCCAGAAAACAGAAATAGAGACCCACTGTTTCTTAAAATCATGTTTCTTCTGTCGTGTCTTACAAAGATAGTTCTTTGTAGAAAAAAATAACTTTCTTCTTTGTGAGTAGAAGAAAATGATAAAAATAGCAATAGTAAAATAAGAAAAGCAAAGGAATAGAATAAATCAAAATGCTGTTGTTTTGATTATCATGTCTATTTTTTTCCCTCACTATTTTTCCTGTTTTCTCTACATAATTTAATTACTGAGCTTAGTATAAAAATCATCATCATTTTTTTTTCTGAAGTATGGTGGATTTTAGAAAGCTGCTATGAATGTACCTCATATCCTCCTCTGCTGTTTGAGCACTGTTGCAATTGATCTGGATTGAGAAGTCATCCTTTTTATGCTTCCAAGAGAAGTAGAGTCATGGGCAGCATTCTGATGGAGATAGAAGGGATGAAAAAGTGCGGAAGCTTAAGTCATGTCATAAAACAAACCCTATGGAATCGGAAGCTATGTAAATGAACATAGTTGCTTCCATGTAGCTTCACCATTTCCTGCCAGATAAGACTGCAACAAGTAGTAGAGAATATATGTCAGTTAGAGATGAGACAGTAGTGGAGAGAGGTAAAACACTATCTCCTGAACAATTTTTCCTATTTCTTTTGTGTAATGAAAGCATTTATTGAAGAAAAAGAAGTGGAAGCATGAAGAAAGAAATAGCAGTCAATCTGAATACCAGGCATGTTTGATGCATTTCTGACCCAAGTGAAATAATGAATAGACATGCAGGGTTTTTTCCTTCTTCTAAATAAAGTGCTATTCCATTCACCAAGCTTTAATTAACAAGGTGATCCATGACTTAGATACATGATGTTAAATACCTGCCTTGATTGTTTCCTTAGAATATAACCACAAATTGGATTTAAAAGTCAAAAAAAATGAAAGCGGGATAAATGACAGTACTACATGAATTGTGTCTATGCTCCCTTCTTAACCTACCACTCTGTGGTAACTGTGAGTTCGCACTCTAAACAGCAAAAGCAATTAGCATCCAGTGAAACTATTTGGTTATGTTTCCCTTAAATGGGAACAGAATACGTACTCTCCTTTATTAGTAGGAGTTAAGAACAGAGATAAGAAAGAAAACTGCCTGTGGCAAAGATAATGCTTGAAAAGATGACCAAGTTAGATTTCCATCTTCCTAAAGTTTTTACTGATGCTATGTTATTTATAATATTGGAAAGGATTGTCCTTAGACCCAGAGATAAGCTGCTAGGCAGAGTTGAGGGGTGGTACTTTTGGAGGGAAGATTTTGTCATCGGCAGAAGCTGTATTTTGGCAGAGGTGAAATGTGGTTCTGCAGGAGTTTCAGTGTGCAAATCATCTGGCAATCTGTGACTCAAAGCTGGAGGCTCCTACTCAAACACAAAGACTGTTACTCAGCATTACCCGAAACTCCTTTTAATGCATATCATGTCAAAAGGTATGACCAGTGCACATCAATTTACAAACTGCGCAAATAAACACAGCGTGTGTATTCATTGAAAAGAACTCTTGTTTAGGTTAGTGAGAAATCACTTCTCAAAATATTAATGAGTGTTACCAATCCCTTTTATTATGTACAGAGTCAATAATGTGTGTTCTCAGTTTAAAAGCAAATGAGATGGTATAACTCTTCCCCAGGGAGCCTGTGCTGTAATTCAAACACAAAGTGTTTCAGACACCAGTGGCACATTGTGTGCCATTACAAGATGTCTGGAGGTAAAGTAGGAACTGACATTGGCCTGTTCTCTTTGTTCTAGCTCCGACAGACGTTCTCTGAGTACCTTCTGATTTCCTCATTAGTGCTGAAAGACTGTCAAGGAAAAGAAGGAAAGTAGTTCCTCTTTTTCTTAAAGTAGCATAAAAAGTATACGAGGTACAAGGCTGTTTACAGATGACAGCACTGCATCCATATGCACGTTTTTCCCAATAAAGCACAAGTCCTGACATTCGTTAAGTTTTTTGAGTACAAACTGTTAAAATCACATCACAAGTATTAACTCTGGTCCTTCTAACACTGCAAAAGAATAACAACTGCCAGAGAAGTTACTAACAAGTTAATGGTAAACTCTCCTGCTTAGAGTTTCATACCATTGTATGTTTTTCCTTTTTGAAGGAGTCATACTTCAGATTTGTAAGCCCTTGTGCAAATTTACTTTCAATTGACTCTCAGTAGAACTTTTATTTATTTGTAAATGAATCTTCCTGGGCAGAAGAGCAGTTCAGTAGAGCAGACCTAGTCTACTTAGGAAAAAAAAAAAAAAAAGTTAAGCAAGTGGCAGTTATACAACATATATTTTTGGCTAAAACTGTGTGAGGTGAGAATGCTGCTTCAATTACAGGCAGTAAAAAATAACTTGGTAAAATCACACAGGAAGTCCTTATTCAACATTTTGCTTTGCTCTTTCCATTTCTTTGAGTAAATCTGACATTATAAGCATAACTGACTCTCTGAGGACCTCTTAAATAATTTAAAGATGCTGAGCCTCATATTCTACAGACGAAAGATGCTGACATTATTTTAAATTAGGATTTTCTACTTAAAATATATTGAAGTGCATTTTGGGGAAGTGAAGTTTTGCTACCTGTGCTTTTTCTGAGAGCTACACTCCATAGAACAGCACAGGCTATAGGTAGAATAATGTCCATGTGGATTTCATTCATTTTGAAAAACATTTGTAGCAAAAATTTGTCTTTTTTTAAGACTACCTTGAAATATCTTCGTGACCTTCTGAAACTGTATTAGGCTTGTGTTGTTTTTGTTTGTTTGTGTGTTTTCTTGTTGATATTTTTTGTTGTTGCTGGTTTCTGGTTTTCGTATGTTTCTGGTCTCATGTTTGTTTCTGTTTTTTGGTTGGTTCGGTTTGTTCTGCTTTGTGGGGTTTTCATGTTGTTTTGTTTTTGTAAGTGTACCCAAAAAAGGCAGACAACAATTACATTGAACATTTTAAATAATTAAAATTTTGTACCAGATACAATTCAATTCTGGTCATTCTGCTCTGACTTCAGTGAAAATCAGACTTGGCACTTTCTGCTAATAGTTTGAGCATGGTACTCTTGCTGTTATTCATGCTTGTAAATCTTGATGCTTTATTTGTCGCAGGCAGTTGGCCTCTCTCTTACCCTCCCACAATGTTCTCAGATGTCCTTCAAGTCACAATTCAAGTGAGAAGGTGTGAAGAAGAGACTCCTGAATTAAAAAATACCATCTTTAAAATATGGGGAAGATTGAGTAGAAGTGTTGCATTTGTATGGCTTGTTTGTCAAGTTTATTATTTCATTCCCTCAGCTCTATTCCTCATTCTGCTGGAGGGACTAGTGTAGCAAGGAGAAACCACTAAAACCTTCATAACTTTCCTGGAACAAACAAGAACAAACAAAGCACCCCTAAATGAACCTAAATGTCCACCTTGCTAAAGCCTAATGCATGCTGGGATTGGGCATTAGCCAATTAGCTTATTGATCTGTCTGATAGTGCAGACATGATCAATAAGGACAGAAGTTGTGCAACTTCATATCAAATTCCACTGCCTCATTTGTGAACTCTTAGAAGTGAGAGCACAATACAAAGTTGGCACTCCCTGAAGGTGAGTTCAAAATAAGACAACTGCCAAAATTATAGTGCATTCGGCTTTCTGATATTTCTCATCTGGTTTTTGAGCCTTTAGAGTCTAGTTGCTCTATATTTTCAAGATTAATTTTGAAACATGAACGGATAAAACCGTCTTGTCTTTCTTTGACAAGTTCTGCAACCCTTCGACTCTCCTGTTCACATAACATGATTAGCACTATACCCACACTGTTGGAATGCTTGTTTATTGCTGAATATTAGCAAAACGGGTAAGCTGCTCTAGATGTCCTTTCTTGGACCACAGTAGGACTGAATCAGATAACATCCAAGAGCTTCTTCCAGTATAAACCATTCTTTGATTGACTACTCTTGGTACTTGGCATGGCTAGCAGGAAATTTACAATGCATACACCCAGAAAAGTAGCATTATCAAAGCCAACTATGCATCCTGGATAGACAACCTGGCAAAATAGAATGGAAAGCAATCAGCAGTTCTACAAAAGATTCTGGTCAACAAATAAGAGAATCAAGAAGTTGATGCAAATACATGCTGCAAATGCACCTGAAGTTCTTCAAAGTCCAGAAGGGACAACAAAGGAATCATTGGAGCATCTTGTTATTTATTAACATCAGTATTGGTGATGAAAGTAAAATAGATGTCATTGACCTAGGCATGTATTCAGTGTAGTTCTATTTTGTTGTTGCTGATCAGTTCATTGAGCTGGTTTATTTTAACAGTTTACTAAACTTCAAGCACATAGTAATTTCTTCTACAGTACTAGTCTTCTGGAAATAACCATGTGTTGGAGGGGAGGGGAGGGGATACTGGAAAGCACAAGATTAATTGTCCCAAAGAAAGACAGTCTACATGTGATTTCTACAGAAGACAGTAGTATATTTTTAATTTACCATGACTTAATGCATTTCCTCAAAAATGAATATGACAACTAAGGTTGTTTATTCTAGCCAACATGCACCGAAATATTTATGAGAAATTTTACCTGAATAAAGTAATATCTTGTAAACCATTTTCAAAAGTATATCCCAGTTGTTTCGAGAGTTACACAAAGACTGTGGCTATGATCACGTGAGATAACTGTTAATGCTTTAACACTAAAATGTATGTCCTACCTTAATTAAGTATTAAGTTAATATTCAAGGGAAAGGCAGTAACAAGTAGGTCTTCTTAATCTTGAGATCTCAAGAAACCATGAAATAATAATGTTTAAAAAAATGAATAAGACCATGTCTGCTTTTGATATCTTTTGCCTTTTCTAGCCTGTTTCACTGTTATCCCTAGAACTCTGTCATGATGGGTTTGGATGGCATAATTGCTGCCCTTGTGCCATTTGAAGCCTTTCATTTTTTAAAAAGAGAAACTACAAACGGGAGGTTACACTCCCTTGTTTTGATTTTAGAAGTAAAAGTTTAAAACAGTGCAATAGGCAGCAGAAATGAGTTTTGAAGCAGCCATGGTGTTGACACTAGATCTTCAGAGATGATCTTGAAAGAGTTTCAAAAATGAAATGCATTTAGAAGTTAAATCTGTCTCTTTCTTCTTTCTTTCATTTCTTCTAGCTTTTGTTTTAAAGATTTAGTGTTCATTAATTAAATGTTTTATAGACTGATACATCCCTTCTGCCCAAATAAGAATGAATTTCAATAACTGATATGCCACAATCATGCAAATTTACTGCTATTCATATTCATAAACTCTACACCTAACATATCCAACTTCACAGCCTCAGTAACACACCTCAGGGGTGTACAGTTGAAAAAGGAGGCAGAGTCAGCAACTACTTTATATGACTTTTTTTAAGCCTTGGAGAAGTTTCAAAAATTTTAGGAGTGCAAATTATTTCTGCTAAGTGCAGAAATAAAGTTTGTAGAGTCTTCTCAAGCAGTGACAGGCAGAAATTCTTAGTAATGTTTTGGTGTTTTTTTGTTGTTGCTTTTTTTTTTTCTCTTGTCAAAGAGTGAGACAAGACTTTACTGCTTTGAAATGGTTGCCTGCATCAGTACTATACGCAAAGATATTTGTTGCTTTTCTTCTCTTCTTCTCTTTCCTGTTTACATTGAGTCAAATCTTTGTCCTAGTGAGTTTTCATAGTGACCGGAATATATGTTTTAGTGAAAAAAAACAGCAGCTGAATGTTTCGTTAATAACCAACTCTGCACCCTATTCTGAACCCTCTGAAGCTAATCCTCTCATTGACTTCTACTGGTACTGAAGGAGGCTATAGATTTAACAGCACCGGTCTCATAAACAAAAACATGGAATAGGTAACTACAGATCTACAACCCTTGCACACAAATTAGTGCCAAGCAAAGGGCTAAAATACTTGAACAGATAATAATTGAGTCAAGCAAGAATTTTCTAACCAAAAATTTATTATTAGTTTTTAAAGCGACACTTGATTCTCACAGTTAATAAGTCTGGTAGTTTCTACATTTAGCTGTGGCATTTACCCACTTGCAAAGACAGTTCCAAAGTAATTGACTTTAAATAAAGTCACAACTGAGCACAAGTCCAAGATAAATATTACCATGTGGTTGGATATGGCTCTTCTGGTTACTACCAGAGAAGAAGTTTCAGTGACAAGGTAGGTTCTTAAGTAAATCATAGATTTTCAAGCACAAAGCTATCCTCTTTCACTACTTGCATCCTTCTGTATAAGATGAAATAATATTTGAACTTCTATGGATATGAAGTATCATCCTCTTTGGGAGTTTCTGCCATGTTTATCGCGCCATCTCTCCAATGGAAATTAAGTGCTATATGGATTCAACTGTACTTTCATGTATTAGCAGCAGTTTCTTTCTTTTCTTTTGTCTTTTGTCAATATAAATAGGACACACGAAAGGAGAGTCAACCTCTAGAATGGGAAAGTAGCATAACTTTGCTTGCTGTTGTTCTTCCTTTGTTCAATATTCCAGCTGCAATAGTTTTTGAACTCTACTTCAACTGCAATTCCAAATTATTCTTTTTGTTTTGGATACATGTATTTTAGGGTGACACTTGTTGCTGATCCACACAACTGGCAATACATCTATGTTGCACTGGCTTCATCTTTCACATAACTGGATTTGTTGGACATTTGTTCAGCTGCATTCTGTTTCACCAAAGGATGGACATTTCAAAATATATTGGACACTGAATGAAATAAGGTATGTGAGCTGGGAATTAGACTTAGAGTAGTATGGTTAGGTCATGGTTGGACTCGATGATCTTTAAGGTCTCTTCCAACCTGAGTGATTCTATGATTCTATGAATTGTCTGAATAGTTCATTCTTTCCAAAAGCCAGGAGCTGCAGTACAGAGTGTAAAATTAACTGCTGAGATACCATCTATACTTGTCCTCCACGTCTACTGACTGGCTTTAGGGACCATCAGCATACTCCAATTGCAGCAGTTCCTACACCTCCCTGCTTCTTGTTCAAACTGTCAGAAAAAGGTGAGGAAATGTTTTCCACTTCAAAAGAAAAGACACAATATACTCAGTATTTTTAAGGAAGTCATATCTAGACT
>VXAB01000660.1:44737-64889 GCA_013399175.1 Odontophorus gujanensis | reverse complement strand
AATAATGTCAATTTGGCCATATTAAAGCAATGGTAAGGATGGTTAAATCACTTCTGTAGGTAAGCAAGTTTATTCAATGTTTCATTAGATATCTTTGTATTTAATGTGCTATATAGATGCTCTCAAAAATTTTGTCAATCATCCATCATTCTCTGTAACTCATCTGCCTAGTCCCATGAGAAAACAGAGGTACAAAATACAGACTCAATGAAATTGAATCTACAGGTATTTAATTCTCTTTTATAATAATTTATCATTACACNTCTGTATAAGATGAAATAATATTTGAACTTCTATGGATATGAAGTATCATCCTCTTTGGGAGTTTCTGCCATGTTTATCGCGCCATCTCTCCAATGGAAATTAAGTGCTATATGGATTCAACTGTACTTTCATGTATTAGCAGCAGTTTCTTTCTTTTCTTTTGTCTTTTGTCAATATAAATAGGACACACGAAAGGAGAGTCAACCTCTAGAATGGGAAAGTAGCATAACTTTGCTTGCTGTTGTTCTTCCTTTGTTCAATATTCCAGCTGCAATAGTTTTTGAACTCTACTTCAACTGCAATTCCAAATTATTCTTTTTGTTTTGGATACATGTATTTTAGGGTGACACTTGTTGCTGATCCACACAACTGGCAATACATCTATGTTGCACTGGCTTCATCTTTCACATAACTGGATTTGTTGGACATTTGTTCAGCTGCATTCTGTTTCACCAAAGGATGGACATTTCAAAATATATTGGACACTGAATGAAATAAGGTATGTGAGCTGGGAATTAGACTTAGAGTAGTATGGTTAGGTCATGGTTGGACTCGATGATCTTTAAGGTCTCTTCCAACCTGAGTGATTCTATGATTCTATGAATTGTCTGAATAGTTCATTCTTTCCAAAAGCCAGGAGCTGCAGTACAGAGTGTAAAATTAACTGCTGAGATACCATCTATACTTGTCCTCCACGTCTACTGACTGGCTTTAGGGACCATCAGCATACTCCAATTGCAGCAGTTCCTACACCTCCCTGCTTCTTGTTCAAACTGTCAGAAAAAGGTGAGGAAATGTTTTCCACTTCAAAAGAAAAGACACAATATACTCAGTATTTTTAAGGAAGTCATATCTAGACTACAGTGTTGTTTCAGTTGGAGAATTCTTTTTGTGACTGATGAATGTTACAGTCCATTTACATCAAATATGATTGAAATATTATAATTATCTCACTATTAGATACATGCCTAAAATTTGTGTTAGTTGGCAAGCTTTTCAGTTCNTAAATGGAAAATATGAAAATTTGAGAAGAAAAAACATATATGAAGTCCTTCCTCACACATGTCCATCCTCCTTCACCTTTCTTATCCTCCTGGATTAAACAAGTTAATAGAACTAATTAGTCCTCTGACCACTGCTGGTATGATAATCAGGTGGATTTCTATCTAGAATTTGTGTATTTAAAACTGTAATATAATTTTAATGCACTGGTAGAAAAGTAGGTAAAGTATATCTCATTAAATTCTAAGTCTTTTCCTCACCCTAACACGGATATCTGCTGTAAAATAAATACAAAGCTTCCTTTGTATGCGCACATACACATGCACACATACATATAACAGGACACTGTTAGAGCTCTAAACTGTTTTAAAAAAAAAAATTCATTTATTCTCCAGCAAAGTAAAAGATTTCCTAAAAGTGTTCTGGATTTTTTTTGTTTGTTTGTTTTAATAAGAGATACTGAGTGATAAATTTGTTGAAGATCAAATCCATTTAGTTATATGAAGAAGACTGTGATAGAAACTTATGTATTACATGGAAGAGGTAAAGAATGATTCTGATTCAAAAGGAGTCCAGATGCAATATAAAATGATCTTCTTGCTTTCAGGTAGAGTGGATGATGTATATTAAAACAAATGTGATAAAATACTCTGCACCATGAATAAAATGCATAAGGTGTAGAAACATAGAACATAGAACCATAGAAAAATGTTATCTAAAACAACTAAGATCATCCAGGCCAATCATCCACCTATCACCAATATTGCTCACTAAGCCACATCAATTCTTACAAACATCTAAACATTTATTGAACACCTCCAAGGATGGTGACACCACCACACTCCTGGGCAGCTTATTCTAGCACCTGACTGCTCTCTTGGAGAAAAAATATTTCCTAACATCCAACCTGAATCTTCCCTGGCACAACTTGAGGCCATTTCCTCTAGTCCTATTGCTAGCTACACTGCAGAAAATGCTGACTCCCATTTCACCAGAACCTCCCCTCAGGTAGTTGTAGAAAGTCACCTCAGAGACTCCACTTCTCCAGACATAATGATCCCACCTCCCTTTTAAGAAGCGGCTTGTGCTACAGACCCCTTGCCAATTTCATTGCCCTTCTCTGAACAAGCTCCACAGCCTCAATGTCTTGTAGCGAGGCACCCAGAAATGAACACAGTACTTGAAGTGCAGCCTCACGAGGTCTGACTACAGTGTGATGATCTCTTCCCTGCTCCTGCTGACAGTACTGTTTCTGATACCAGCTAGCATGCCATTGGCATTCCTGGTCACCTGTACACACTGCTGACTCACATTCAGCCAAGTTTTGACCAATAACAACAGGTCCTCTACACAGTCTTCCAGTTACTCTGCCCCAAGTCTGCAGCATCACCTGGAGTTGCTGAGGCTTAAGTACAGGACCTGGCACTTGGTCTCGTTGAACTTCATCCCACTGGCCTCCGCCCAGCTACCTAGTCTGTCAGAATCACTCTGTAGGACCTTCCTCCCCCCAGGTGGACAGGCACTTCCTCCAAACTTGGTGTCATCTCCAAAATTACTGAGGGTGCACTCAATGCCCTTGCCCATATCATGAATAAAGACATTGAAAAGGACAGGCTCCAATACAGATCGCTGGGGAACACCACTCACAACCGATCACCAGCTGAATTTAACTCCATTCACCAACACGCCCGGGATCCAGCCCTCCAGCTAGTTCTTTGCCCAGCAAAGGGCGTACCTATCTAAGGCATGGGCTGCCAGTTTCTCCAGGAGAATACTGTGGGTTCAAGTAGACTACATCAACAGCCTTTTCCTCATCCACCAGGTTGTCTCGCTGGAGGGAGAGGAAGTTCTTTTGATATATGTGTACCTGACAACAAGATTAAGAAACAACAGCTCAAATGTTAGCCCAACCAGTTTATTACAAACTCTAGTTGCTCAGGGAGATGGGGAAGATGGGCAATAGAAAAGAGATAAGAAATAAAAGCAAAGATGTTTTGAAGAAAGCAAGAGAAAGAGTGTCATGGCCAGGATTCAAATGTAGCTCACAGTTCAGATGCTGATCTCCAATAGCGATGGGTCATTGGAGGTTGTGTTGTTTGGTTGACTACTGTAAAGCAAACAAAGTCAATGACAGAGCCTTTATTTGAGATACAGTCACAGTAGAACAAGATACCAAAGAAAGGGAAATTAACTCACTCCCATCAGCAACTGTTTGGGTTCAGGAATGCAGCTGCCTCTTGTTCAAACGCTGGGGCTCAGAAAGAGAGCAAGGGGGAGGGGGGGAGGGGTGTGGGCCACAACCCACACAGGCTCTGAGCATGTAGGCACTCCCAGAAGCATGGCCAGAAGCACCACTGAGAGTGAGAGAGAGAGGACAGATGGATCTGGGCTCTCCAACTCCGGTCACTCAGGTGCTCATTTACTGGTTTAGGCTGTGACCAGGCAATTCCATTGCAATGATGATTTCTTCCTTTCTTTTTCTTAAAGACAGTACAAACTTTATTATAAGTCCAAAATGTTTGAGTCAGCTCTTTTTGGAGTGACAGCTCCTGTCTTTTGGNCTTTTGATATATGTGTACCTGACAACAAGATTAAGAAACAACAGCTCAAATGTTAGCCCAACCAGTTTATTACAAACTCTAGTTGCTCAGGGAGATGGGGAAGATGGGCAATAGAAAAGAGATAAGAAATAAAAGCAAAGATGTTTTGAAGAAAGCAAGAGAAAGAGTGTCATGGCCAGGATTCAAATGTAGCTCACAGTTCAGATGCTGATCTCCAATAGCGATGGGTCATTGGAGGTTGTGTTGTTTGGTTGACTACTGTAAAGCAAACAAAGTCAATGACAGAGCCTTTATTTGAGATACAGTCACAGTAGAACAAGATACCAAAGAAAGGGAAATTAACTCACTCCCATCAGCAACTGTTTGGGTTCAGGAATGCAGCTGCCTCTTGTTCAAACGCTGGGGCTCAGAAAGAGAGCAAGGGGGAGGGGGGGAGGGGTGTGGGCCACAACCCACACAGGCTCTGAGCATGTAGGCACTCCCAGAAGCATGGCCAGAAGCACCACTGAGAGTGAGAGAGAGAGGACAGATGGATCTGGGCTCTCCAACTCCGGTCACTCAGGTGCTCATTTACTGGTTTAGGCTGTGACCAGGCAATTCCATTGCAATGATGATTTCTTCCTTTCTTTTTCTTAAAGACAGTACAAACTTTATTATAAGTCCAAAATGTTTGAGTCAGCTCTTTTTGGAGTGACAGCTCCTGTCTTTTGGATCTCAGCAGGAATTTCTTTATTCCCATCTTCCAGGATGTGATAAGAGGGAGCATGGAGATGACAAATTTTATCTTGACTTCATAGGATACAACGGTATCATCCCCCAGTCTCCCGTACCAGTTATTTGTCCACAGGCCAGATCTTCTGCCAGTAAACACTCCTGAGCACTCCTTTTCAAAGGCAAATACCACCAAAGAAATGCTTTTCAACTGTCCAAAAAGTGATGATGTAAAGAAGTCACTGAGAACCTCAGTCTTTTTGTTATCCTCAATGGTCTCCTTCCCCACTGCATCCAATAAGGGATGCAGANACTCACTCCCATCAGCAACTGTTTGGGTTCAGGAATGCAGCTGCCTCTTGTTCAAACGCTGGGGCTCAGAAAGAGAGCAAGGGGGAGGGGGGGAGGGGTGTGGGCCACAACCCACACAGGCTCTGAGCATGTAGGCACTCCCAGAAGCATGGCCAGAAGCACCACTGAGAGTGAGAGAGAGAGGACAGATGGATCTGGGCTCTCCAACTCCGGTCACTCAGGTGCTCATTTACTGGTTTAGGCTGTGACCAGGCAATTCCATTGCAATGATGATTTCTTCCTTTCTTTTTCTTAAAGACAGTACAAACTTTATTATAAGTCCAAAATGTTTGAGTCAGCTCTTTTTGGAGTGACAGCTCCTGTCTTTTGGATCTCAGCAGGAATTTCTTTATTCCCATCTTCCAGGATGTGATAAGAGGGAGCATGGAGATGACAAATTTTATCTTGACTTCATAGGATACAACGGTATCATCCCCCAGTCTCCCGTACCAGTTATTTGTCCACAGGCCAGATCTTCTGCCAGTAAACACTCCTGAGCACTCCTTTTCAAAGGCAAATACCACCAAAGAAATGCTTTTCAACTGTCCAAAAAGTGATGATGTAAAGAAGTCACTGAGAACCTCAGTCTTTTTGTTATCCTCAATGGTCTCCTTCCCCACTGCATCCAATAAGGGATGCAGATTCTCCTTAGCCCTCTTCTTACTGTTAATATATTTGTAAACGCTGATTTGTTCTCTTTTACCTCAATGGCCAAGTTGAATTCTAGCTGGGCTTTTGCCTTTCTAATTTTCTCCCTTTCCTAACAACTTCTTTGTACTCTCCCCAAGTTGCCCATTCCTTCCATAGGAGGTAGACAGTATTCTTCTCCTGGAGAATCATAAAAAGCTTCTTGCTCATCCATGCCAGTCCTGTTCCCCATTAGTTCATCTTGCGGCCACAGGGGATAGCCTGCTCCTGAGCCTTTAAGACTTCCTTCTAGAGGAGTGACCATCTTCCTTGGATCCCTTTTCCCTTCAAGACTGAATCCCAAGGGACTCTGCCTACCAGTGTCATGAATAATTCAAAATCCACCCTCCAGAAGTCCATGGTAGCAGTTTTACTGTACCCCCTCCCNTTGGATCTCAGCAGGAATTTCTTTATTCCCATCTTCCAGGATGTGATAAGAGGGAGCATGGAGATGACAAATTTTATCTTGACTTCATAGGATACAACGGTATCATCCCCCAGTCTCCCGTACCAGTTATTTGTCCACAGGCCAGATCTTCTGCCAGTAAACACTCCTGAGCACTCCTTTTCAAAGGCAAATACCACCAAAGAAATGCTTTTCAACTGTCCAAAAAGTGATGATGTAAAGAAGTCACTGAGAACCTCAGTCTTTTTGTTATCCTCAATGGTCTCCTTCCCCACTGCATCCAATAAGGGATGCAGATTCTCCTTAGCCCTCTTCTTACTGTTAATATATTTGTAAACGCTGATTTGTTCTCTTTTACCTCAATGGCCAAGTTGAATTCTAGCTGGGCTTTTGCCTTTCTAATTTTCTCCCTTTCCTAACAACTTCTTTGTACTCTCCCCAAGTTGCCCATTCCTTCCATAGGAGGTAGACAGTATTCTTCTCCTGGAGAATCATAAAAAGCTTCTTGCTCATCCATGCCAGTCCTGTTCCCCATTAGTTCATCTTGCGGCCACAGGGGATAGCCTGCTCCTGAGCCTTTAAGACTTCCTTCTAGAGGAGTGACCATCTTCCTTGGATCCCTTTTCCCTTCAAGACTGAATCCCAAGGGACTCTGCCTACCAGTGTCATGAATAATTCAAAATCCACCCTCCAGAAGTCCATGGTAGCAGTTTTACTGTACCCCCTCCCGACTTCACCAAGAATCAAGAACTCTACTATTCTGTGCTCCCAACTTCCACATGTTTGTGAACAGCAGGTCTAATGGATTGCATCCCCTGGTAGGTTCTCTTACCAGCAGCATCAAGAAGTTACCTTCCATACACTCTAGAAACCTCCTAGAATGCTACTTCTTTGCTGCATTGTGTTTCCGGTATATATCAGGAAGTACTCCATGAGAACAACGGCTGGCAACTGCACAACTTTTGCCAGATGTTTGCAGAAAGCCTTATCTGTCTCTTCATCTTTGTTAGGTGGCTTATAACAGTCCATCACTAGGATATCCACCTTGTTGGTCCTTGCCTTGATCCTTATCCACACAGATTCAACCTAATCTTTCCCAGCCCCAAGCTCAGCAACATCACAACACTCCCTAATATAGAGAGCCATGTCACCAACACTGTTTCCTTGACCATCCATTCTGAAGAGCTTATAGCCATCAACTGCAGCACCCCAGTTGTAGGAGTGATCCCACCATGTTTCTGCAATGGCAATTATGTGATAGTTTGCCTGCCACACAATGAATTTTAGTTCATCCTATTTGGTGGTCAAGTTGAATGCACTGGTGTAGATGCACTTCAATTGAGGCCCTTGACTTCCCGCCAGTCTCATCCTTGTTCTCCTAGGCTCATGTCTAGCAGATCTGGTTTTAGTCCCTTCCCCCTTTATATCTAGTTTAAAACCCTCTCAGAGAACCCTGCCAGTTCCTGAACTGGGATCCATTTCCTCTTTTGAGACAGGTGAGAGCCATCAGCAGGCATTAGGCCAAGTGCTGAGTCAACTGCCCCATGATTAAAAAAAAAAACAAAATTATTGCATTTGCATTAGCCTCTCATGTATTTATGAGATAGGTTTTCAGAATCTTTCTCTGCCATCAAAGGGATAGAGGAAAATACAAGCTATATGCCTGCTTTGTCCACTAACTACCCCAGTTCCCTGCAGTACTTTTGCATAATCTTCAGGCCTCTCTCAGCAACTTCGTTGCTGTCAATGAACTATCAAGAAAGAATAATAATCAGAGGGGTGAAACAGACTAGGAAGCTCTCCAGAATTATCTCCAACACCAGGCCCCAGGGAGGCAGCACAATTCCATATGGATAGGGTCAGGTTGACATACAGGGACCTTTGCTCCTCTCAGAAGGGATTTGCCTGTGATAGTCAGCTTTCTTTACTTCTTGGTGGAGGCAGTCCTACAGCATGGAGTCAACTGTGTAACTCTAGACAACCTTGCGAGTGAACCTCCCACTGCATCCTCACTCACCTCTCCCTCAAATTCCAGTGCCTCAAGTCTATTGCATAGAGACATCTTGTCCTTTTAGACTCACTCAGCAAAGGGATGAGGAAATACAAACAATTAACTGAAGTCAACTTTTTTACCATAAAGCATGTGTAACCTACACGGATATTTTGCTTCTTTTCTTATCTTCTCTTTTCCCATATACCACCAGACTGGCACAAAGGACAAGCTTTGCTACAAATATCATATTTATGCAAACAAATATGAGTCTTATTGCCCCAATAGTTACAATATGACTTTTGTGATAGTCTATGTCTACTGTCCCTTCTTTCTGACACATTTTTATACAGAAAAGCCCTTTACCCACAGGGTAATCCAGGGTAAATTACTGAACGTATTTGAAAGGTCCAGGTTGTCACTTTCAATTCCCACTTAAAATAATCACAATTAATTTCCATAATTACTCTCAATATGATATCATTAAAATAGTCACTGAGATACCTGATATTTTTTATGTGGCCTGGCTTTAGCTCTGTTTGAAATATGGACATAAATGAAAATGTGAGTCTAGATCTACTGTTTTAACTATTCTCTTAAAATTGCTCTAACAGAAATACTGCTATTTCATGTTTGTTTTGGTGTCATTTTTGTTGGTTTGGTTTGGTCCTAATTGTTGATTTTTTATTCTTCTAAAACAGCAATCTGATTTTGCTAATGACAGCCATCTACAGGATTTCAAACATAGCCATTACAATAACCTACTTAATTACTTTACTGCTTCACATGTGAAGAGGAAAAAAATAAAAAGGTAGGTCTTTTCTATATTCTACATTTTCTCTATAACTTTATAGCTGTAGAGCTCCATTGATTTCATGATGACATGGAGAAAGCATGGTGCAGAGTTTGGAAAATTTTAATCCAGGCTGGGAAATCCTTCCCTGACAAAGATTTTCTGTGTCACCTTGCTTAAGTCTCTCATCTGTATCTACAGCTTCTCATTTAAGCTGTAGCCTCCCACTGAATTCAATGGGAGTAAGTGATTTTTTTGTTAGAAACAACTTCAGTGTTTCTCTGTAAATATTTTTCATTTCTAAAATGGAATTTAGCTGCTTATCTTTCACTCGCATCTGTCCTATAGGACAGATAGTTTGAATGTACTAAAACACAGAGGATGCAGAGAAGAAAGAGTAACTGAATACCTTCTTTGCTCCACTCTCTACTACTAAGACTGTCTCTCAGGAACCCTGGACCATGGAGGTAAGTGAGAGAGTTTGGAGAAAGAAGACTTCCCCTTGGTCAGGGAGGATCCAGTTAAGAGATCATCTATGAAAATTCATTGCACAGAAATGCAATTTCATTCATTGCACAGAAATTGCATCCTGATGGGATGCACCCATGAGAGTTGAAGGAGATGGCAGAAGTGATTGCCAAACCACTCTTAATCATCTTCGAATGGTCATGGAAAATGAGAGAGGTACGCGAAGACTGGAGGACAGCCAATGTCACTCTAATCTTCAAAAAGGGCAAGGAGGACCCAGGAAACTTCAGGCCATTCAGCCTTACCTCTGTCCCTGGGAAGCAGATGGAATAACTTATTCTGGATGCTGTCTCCAAGCAAATGAAAGAACGTCATCAGTAATCAGCATGGATTCACTAAGGGGAAATCAAGCTTGACCCATTTAGTAGCCACCCATGATGTCTTGGCTGACTGAGTAAATGAGGAGAGAGCAGTGGTTTTCTATCTTGACTTCAGCAAGGGTTTTGACACTGTCATCCATAACATCCTCATAGGAAAACTTAAGAAGTGTGGGATAGAGAAGTGGACTGTGAGATGGACTGAGAACTGGATGACTTACAGAGGGTTTGTGATCATCAGCACAGTCTAATTGGAGATCTGTATCTAGTGATGCTTCCCAGGAGTTGATAACGGATCCAGTTTTGTTCATCATCATTATCAGTGACCTGGATGAAATGACAGAGTGCACCCTCAGCAAGTTTGCTGATGATACAAAGCTGAGAGGACTGGCTGCCACACCAGATGGCTGTGTTATCATTCAACAAGATATGGACCTGCTGAAGAGTTGGATGGGGAGGAACATTATGAGGTTCAACAAGGTGTATAGACTCCTTCATCTGTGGAGGAAAAACTGCACACATTTGTACAGGTCAGGGGCTGATCTACATAAGAGAAGCTCTAAGAGAAGAACCTGGGTGTCCTTGTTGACAAAAGGCTGACCATGAGCCAGTAGTGTGCCCTTGTGACCTGGGTTGCTTTAAAAAGAGTGTGGCCAGCAGGTTGAGCGAGGTTATCCTCCTCCTCCACTCTGCCCTGATGAAGCCACATCCAAAGTTCTGGATGCCCAGTGCAAAACCGTGGTCTCCTAGGGTCTAGTGGAGGGTTGCAAAGATAATTTGAGGTCTGGAGCATCTCCCTTATGTGGAAAGGCTGAGAGAACTGGATCTGTTATTCTGGAGGAGAGAAGGCTTACAGGGGTTTAACACATAAATATCTGAAGGATAGGTGTCAAGTGGATGGGGCCAGGTTCTTATCAGTGGTGCCAAGACTGGACAAAGGACAATAGGTACAAACTGGAACACAGGAAATTCCTCATGAACAAAAGAAAGATTCTTTACTTTGAGGATGACAGAGCACTGGAATAAGCTGCCCAGAGAGGTTGTGGTATCTCCTTCTCTGGAGATATTCAAAACCTGCCGTCTATAGTTTACAGGCTGATTTGACCCAGTTCCGTGACAATTGGGGCAGAGGGACCCATGGACCCATGCCTTGGGAATGGGGAAGGAGGACAGGGAAAAGGAAAAGGGAGATGGGCCTAAAAATAAAACCGCGGCAATAATCTGAGGAGGAAAGCTAAATTTTTAGCTATTTACTATCTTATTTACTAAATAAGATATAAGGATGCAAAATAACACAATCTAATACAATATAATTGGAGTTGAAGCTAATAAATAAAATAAAATAAAATGAGAGAATGTTTGAAAACTGAAGGCCTTATGCTAATGCTGAAGGCAAGATGGCTGCTGAGTTGGTCCGAAAGGAAAAGAGCCTATGTCTCGTGGCACATGTTATCTTTCCCAATGAGAGGATAATGGAAAAATGCAAAGCAATGCAAGGTCCTTCTTCTCTTCTGAGACAGGTATATCTGCAACTATCAATGATCCACAGAGCTGGAGCATTAACTCTTTAACACCCAGTGCACTACATGATGTTATGATGTGGAATACCAATAACAAAAATCATAAAACCATTATACCTGCCTTGATGCTTTCCTGTTTAACCTACAGCAGGGAACCTTCTTTAGCAGGGCCATTGGCTCAGATGATGCCCAGAATCCCTACTAACTCCCAGAATTCCATGATTTTGTGCTATGCTCAGCTCTTTTCATATCTGTGCTCACAAACAGGAGTCAGCTATACATTTACTCATACAGAAAGAATGAGTTCACAGAGTTCTTCACCCAGCCGTACAAATCACAAAACAGTATTCTTANAACAGGACCCCCTCCTCCCGTAACAACTAGGCAAGTAGTCTGTTGGAATAATACACTACTGTGTTTGCATTCCAGTTTCACAACTGATCAGTTATAGTGTAGTATATATATATATATATATATATATAAAATAAATAAATAGAAACCAAGACAAAAAAAAGAAAAAAGAAAAAAAAAGGAGCATAAGAATATCAGGGGCCAGAAAGTGTTTAGTGTTCAATGCCTCCTATAAGTAAGTAACTCAAATGAAATGATCATCAGAGGTAAAAATTAAAAAAAAAAGCCTGGAGCTTGTGCAAAGGACAATCAAAGGACTATTGAAGAGTTTAACAACTGAAAGACATCACACAATGGTCAACATTCATTTTTTCTCATCTTGTTTTTATTGCATACACGTTTCATTAAAATTTTCTGTAGTTGTTCTTTTCCTGTCCTTATTATTTGTTACATAATTCTGCAGTGCATTCCCAGTTAGAAGCTTTCTTTAAAGGCTGTAACAAAAGAGTTATCCCTAACTGACTGTATGGATTCAAAAATTGTCTGTATAATATCAGGGTGTTCTACAAGAATAAAAAAAAAGTGTATGTTAGCAGATTGTTGTACTTGCATGATGTCATTGTCAACTTACAACTGCCAGAACTTGCTAGACAGATGATAGTTAAATAGTAAGTCATGCCTCTAGGCCACAGGATGCCATAAGTATATTCAGTAATTGATGTCAAACACTTTCATAGACAGCTCTATCATCTGAAAGTGCTTCTAACTGAATGCATTTTAGAGGAATATATATATATTTTAACTCATTTTAAAATGTCTTATTCTGAGTTCTATTAAATTGCCTTCCAGTTACACAGATCTCTCGTCAGAAGTTTCTAAACTGTGATAGTATTAGTAATCCAAAATTGGGAATAAAGGGACAGCATATTCTGAAAATAAAACAATGAGTTCTAAGGGCATTGCTGTTTTGAATCTTGTATCTAACAAGATGTTGTACAACAGCTAGGCTAAACTTAATCAGACCTTATCATCAGTATTCACCAACTCTAACCACATACAGTGCAAATTAATTGAGATGTTAAATTGGGAAGTGGTTATCTATGCTACAGAATTAATCTATTATGTATTTCACATTTTCCCCTCCACCCCACCCCAGCCCAAATTGTCATAATAGGTTTTATTAAACCCATGAAGGATTTGCATATCTTTTTTTTTTTCTGAAAGTCCTCTGGTTGTGCTTTGAAAAAGACAAGCTCGTAGTCTTTGAAATCACAACCAGAAAGTTAATAAAGAAAGTACCAATTTTCTTACAGAAATTTATAGCTCCCTTTTAAAGTAATTAATTTCCACCAAGTAAAAGTTTTTCTACATAGTATTTTTCAAGGATTAACAGTGTTCTTTAGGTAGATCATACCTTGCAAAATCAAACTCTATCCTGTGATTCTACCTATCTACACACCAGTGAACTACTGGCTGCCACACTGTATGGTTGTGAGAGGATAGATATGGTGAGACTAATTCTCCTTTCACTTACTTCAGACTGACTAAGGATAATACCTGTTGAATGACATAATTACAAAAAATATTGTAAGTAAGGAAGCAATTAGAATGTATGTTTTTCTTCTCCAGTCTTCGTTGACAACCTTGATTATTTTGCTGACGATACAAAGCTGGGAGGAGTGAACGACATATCAGAAGATTGTGCTGCCATTCATTGAGACCTGGACAGACTGGAGAGCTGGGCAGCAATAAACAAGATAAAGTGCAGAGTCTTGCACCTGGGAAGGAGTAACCACAAGCAGCAGTACAGACTGGGGGATGACCTGCTGGAGAGCAGCTCTGCAGAGAAGGACTTGGGGGTCCTGGTGGATGACAGGCTGGCCATTAGTCAGCATTGTACACTGGTAGCCAAGAAGGTCAGTGGCATCCTGGGGTGCATTAAAAGAAGCATGGCCAGCAGGTCAAGGGACGTGATCCTCTCCCTCTACTCTGCCCTGGTCAGGCCTCGCCTGGAGTACTGTATCCAATTCTGGGCTCCGCAGTACAAAAAAGACAGGGATCCCCTAGAATTAGTCCAGTGGAGGGACACAAAGATGATAAAGGGCCTGGATCAGCTCCTGTGTGAGGAAAGGCTGAAAGAACTGGGTCTGTTCAGCCTTGAGAAAGGAAGACTCAGAGATGACCTTACTAATGTCCGTAAATATCTTCACTGTGGGAGTCAGAGACATGGCCAATCTCTTTTCATTGGTCTGTGGGGACAGGAAAAGGGGAAACAGCCATAAACTTGAGCATAGAAAGTTCTGCACCAACATACAAAGAAACTTCACCACAGTAAGGATGACTGAGCACTGGAATGGGCTGCCCAGGGAGATTGTGAATTTTCCTACTCTGGAGATATTCAAGGTCCATCTGGATGCCTATGTAGCCTGCTGTAGGGGACCTGCTTTGTGGGGGGGTTGGACTCAATGATCTCTGGAAGTTCCTTTCAACCCCTACAGTTCTGTGATTTTGCAATTCTTTGGTTCTGTGATTCTACGATTATTCTCTCTATATAAATGTGTTTGCATATTAAAGTCCAATATTTATAGGTCCAGCTCTATGAGTTTCATTTTTTTTTTATATGATAATAATTATTTCAATCCAATTTGTTGAAGATTTTCTCTAGTTTTTCTTTAAGGATCACTTTTAAGCCTTGTGAATGATTTGAGAAGATAAAATATGTTGGATAAGTAGGAGATGGTATATACAAGTGATCGAGTAAAATGAAAACTGAGCTAATTTCATTTCTGACTCCATCTCTTCATTAGGACAAGATGAAATAACTATTTTGTACCTCATAGCTGAGGATCAAGAAGATGTAATGAAAGAAACAATCTAATTCTCTTGAAAATAGATGGAGTGACAGCATTGGCGGACAAAGGAAGGACAACCGATCACAACTATCTGGATTTCTGTGAGGCATTTGCCATAGTCCCACACTACATTCTTATCTCTAAATTGGAGAGATACAAGTTTGAATGGTGAACTATTTGGTGAATAAGGAATTGAATGGATGGTCACAGACAGAGGGTTGTAGTCAAAGACTGTGTCCAGATGAAAGGTATGTGGTGTGGTGTGGTGTAAGGGGTGTCTTCCGTGGTCCCATCTTGGAACCAGTACTCTTTAACATTTTCTTTCTCAATTACATAGATGATGGAATTGAATGCGCCCTCAGCAAGTTTGCAGTTGACATGAAGCTGAGAGGGGCAGCTGATACATCAAACAGAGGAGAGGCCATCCAGAGGGATCTGGACAGGCTTGAAAAGTGGGACCATGCACAGCCAAGGAGGTTCAACAAAACCAAATATAAGGTGTTGCAGTGGTAGATGAAAACCTTAATATGAGTAAGCAGTGTGTATTTGCAGCCAGAAAGGCCAACAACATCCTGGGCTACATCAAAAGAGCGCTGGACAGCAGAGCAAAGGGAGGTGATTGTCCCCCTCCACTGTGACCTTGCCAGACCTCATCTGGAGTACTGTGTCCATACCTGGGGCTCCCAGCACAGGAAAGATGTAGACCTTTTGAAACAGGTCTAGAGGAGGGTCATGAAGATAATCGGAGGGCTGGAGTACCTCTCCTAGAAACACACATTAAGGAAACTGGGCTTTTTCAGTCTGGAGATAAGGTTCCGGGGAGATCTGACAGAAGCCTTCCAATATTTAGAGGAACCTTATAAGCAGAAGGGAAAGGAACTTTTTACATGGGTAATAGGACAAAGGGGAAGGATATTAAACTAAGAGAGAGGAGATATAGATTAGACTTCTGGGAAAGGTTTTTACTGAGAGGGTTGTGAGGTGCTGGAACAAGCTCCCCAGGGAGGCAGCTGTTGCCCTGTTCCTGGAGGTGTTCAAGGCTAGATTGGATGGAGCCCTGGGCAGCCTGACATAGTGCCTGATTTAGTATTTGGCAACCCTGCCACAGCAGGAAGTTTGGAACTAGACGAGATGACCTTTGAGGTCCCTTATAACCCTAGTCATTCTATGATTTTATGATTATATTACTTAAAACTAACAGACAGTATTTTTGTGAGTAGCAAATTTGCAGTATCCTTGACAATAAAGCTAAGGTGTTTTAAAAAATAAAAAAGCAATATTCTATCAACTTTCTTTTTAATATATTACATTGGAAAGAGATCAAACTGCTACCTTATTCTATTGAAATGTGTCTTACTGGAAAATTTTTCCACTGGGAACAACTTAAACTACAAAATTGTCCAGAATTTGCTACAAATCTTGTCCTCATATTTTTCATTATTCCATCTACATGTAAACATTTATCAATTAATTACTATTATTATTACTATTATTATTATATGCCATATCATAGATGAAACATACTGTCAGTCGTTCTCTTTATTCTTAGTAGGGAGCAGTAATTTTTTCTCTGTAGTAATGTTGTTGCACACTAGGATGAGAAATTGCCTCTTTTTCTGTAAAAAAGAAAGTGATTAAGCCCAAATTCGACATATCTGCTGTGTTATTTTCACTGCTTTTTTTAAAGATGACTAATCTCCTGAAGGATGATACTTTACACAGTGGCCAATAACATTGTGTGTTTATTGATCACTGATTGTAGATCCATAGTCTTGACTTCAGATTCATAGGATAATCTTGACTGTAGAATCAGAAATGTTCCACTATGGCTTGGTGCTGGCTGAAGAACAGAATGAATGAAAAACAACCCCATTCTCCTACAGAAGATTACAGAAATAATTCTGAACACTCTCAAGATACTTGAGATGGCAGAAAGCTCTTAGAATGGTGAATATAGTGGTGACATATACTCAGGAAAAAAACTTTTTCCTACTGTGTTCTTAAGCTTCAGAAGGATTTTTACTAGAAATACGCCCAAATTTCAGTGAAGCTGTTCTGAGTCTGCATGTTTGAGTTAATTGTTTACATTAGATAGGATAGCAGTACGCAAACTATCAAATACTTGAAATATTCTTCATTCTTCAGTCCTTAGAGAAGTTTTCCTGTGTCTCTTTGAGTTAGTGTGCTCTCCAAATATGAAGTGTTCCCAGTAAGTTTTCTAACATTACTATAGAAAGCACATTAAATGCTCCAGATATGGAAGGTAAATACCTCTTTAAAGACAGGTTTTATTAATGAAGTATCATATTTGCTTAGTGCAAAGAACAATGATAGGTGGTGAAAAGAAAGTCAGTCAGGGAGCTTTACCAACAGTGGCTATGAGGAAAGGATAACAGCCATGGGCTCATTAAGCATCTTTATTAATTACAGGCACAACTGAATTAAAGAAAAATTAAGATTGAAAAACAAAGCACATAAAAGTTAAGAAGTGCTAGAATTAAAGTGACAGGTGTATTTTTAATTCATCTTTCTGTGTATGAATGGTAGTTACATGGTCACACGCTATTCTTTTTTCCCCAGGATGCCAGTTCCATTCAGTGCTGGTAGTTCAGCTGCCAAATCTCTAATGGCCAACCTCAAACTGACACTTCTTAAATATATTCTGCTTTCCCTGCATGTAAAAGTATGTTTTCCCCACAAATTTAAAAACGTGACTCTCTGGAAGATCTCTTTCTTGGTCAGATATCCAAAATTGAGGTCCTACAGTTCTTTCAATAGCTGAAAGTCTGTTTTTAACCTTAGTGGTGCTTTCCAGTGACAAATCTTCAGAACAAAATGTGGTTTCTTACTGAAGAATCTAATTTCAAAAATATGTACGTTAAGTCTTTAGCCTGATTTTCTAACATTTGACAGTCAGAAGCACCTATATACCTGTCATACAACAAGGGTGGTAATTTTGCTGATTGGAAGCATTTCCAGCTGTATGAGAATAATCTACTGGAAAACATGAAATCCTTTTTGCTAAGGCAGTAAGCCTATGTAACTTCTAACCAGGAGTACCATGGAGACAAAAAGCATTTATAGACTTCTCAGAGTGAACAAGTACTTGGAAAAAATATCCTTTGAGAAGTATCAAATTTGTAAAATATATGGGGATCAGGAAAGCATTTACATTGAAAACCACTGTTTGGGTGAGCATTGCATTTTTTCAACCCATTCTTATTTGTTTTTTCAAGTTTCAGGTGCATCCACTTTTGTCTTTTTTCTTCAAACCAAAGTCTCCCATTTTTTCTAGCTCTTTGTTTTGTCGCTCTGGATTTCTTAAGGGGCAACAGTCTGACACAGATGCTGGGCACAGCACACTGTAAAAGAGTGGTGATTTTCACCAAGAATCTCTTCAGCTCACATGGATGACACACTGCTTTTGCTTTCCAATCTCTACCATGTTCTCATTCAGTTGGAATTCAACTGTTTTTATTCACTTCATTGTGGTGGAGAGGTACACCTGGGCACTACTGCCCCTTCTCCACAGAGGTGAGATTGACTGGCCTGTAGTTAGCTCCCTGTACCTTTTCTTTCCCTTCCTGAAAATGGGGCTTATATTTCCCCTTTTCCAAACAGTGGGAACTTCACCAGATTGCCATGACCTTTCAAATATGATAGATAGTGGTTTGGTAACTTCATCTATCGGTTCCCTCAAAACTAGTGGATGAATCTTGTTGGGTCCCATATGAATATGCGCTCAATGTCATGGTTTTAGGATTTTTGTTATTTGTATTCCACATCATAA
This sequence comes from Odontophorus gujanensis, assembly GCA_013399175.1. Lineage (NCBI taxonomy): Eukaryota > Metazoa > Chordata > Aves > Galliformes > Odontophoridae > Odontophorus > Odontophorus gujanensis. The sequence continues at coordinate 46,766 of VXAB01000660.1, read as the reverse complement.
CATCATGTAATGCATTGGGAGTAAAAGGGTTAATGTTCCAGCTTCTTGGATCATCAATAGCTCCGGGTATATCTGTCTCAGAAGAGAAGAAGACAACTTAGAGTTGCTTTTCACTTTTCCGTTTTCTGCTTAGAGGGAAAGATAAAAATACACAAGCCACAGGCACTTTCCTTTCTGATCAACCCAGCAGCGGGTTCTCCCTAGCCATCTCAACTTCAGCGTCTTTGGTTCTCAGACACTCCCTCTCTCTAATTTTATTGATTTATTAGCTTCAATTCCAATTATATTGTGTTATTTTGCATTACAATATTTTACTTTAGTAAATTAGCTTTCCTCCTCAGATCATTGCAGCTGTTCTATGTTTAGGCTCTTCTCCCTTTTCATTTTTCCATTTCCCCTTTCCTGGGGCATGGGTCTGTGGGTCACAGAACTGGGTTGAACCAGCCTGTAAACCACTGACAATCTTTAGGTTCTTTAGAAGGTCTCAAACCTGATCTTCACTTACAGAGGGTACATATTTCTTCTCCCAGTTCTTACCTTTGCCTTTTGCAGATCCAGTGGTGTGGCTAGAGCCCTCGCTGATGAAGACTAAGGCAAAAAAGTCTTTGAGCACCCCATCTTTCTTCGTAGTCCTTGTGATGAGATCTGCAGTTTCCTCACCAAGAGGGCCCACCCCTTCCCTGGTCTTCCTTTTATCACTGATATACCTGTAGAATTTCATCTTGCTCCACTCTATGTCCCTGGCTAGATTTAATTCTATCTGGGTTTTAACTTTCCTAACCTGATCTCTATTTGGACAACTTCCCTGTAGTCCTCCTAAGTAAGCTGTTCCTGTTTCCACTCCCTCTAGACTCTCTTCTTGCACCTAAGTAAGTCCAGGATCCCTGTGTTCATCCACACAGGTCTCATGGCATTCTTGCCCACCTTCACCTTTCTCAGGATGCACTGTATCTGATCTTGGAGGAGATAGCCCTTGAATACTGACCAAATTTCTTGGATCCCTCTTCCCTCTAGGTCTTTACCCCATGTCATCCAGACAAGCAGTTCCCTGAAGAAGTTGGTCTGCTCTAGTGAAGGGAATGGGGAGCGATGAAGCAGTTACACATTGTTCAAGAGCAATCAAAAGGGACTTCACAGTCTTCGGACATCTGCTGAAGTAATTAAGGGCACAGGTCATCTTCTGTTCTCTGCTTCTTGTAGCAGGTAAAAGATAGAAGCTGAAAGATCCAATCTAAAGACACTTAGCTCACTTAGCTTCACAGCTGATGCCACCACCAAAACTATTTTTGACAACAGAATGGTCTACATGACACGGGGCTTGCAGCACCAGATGAGTTTCATCTCTCTCAAAGGAGGAAGAGAGTACTTGGGAAAAGCTAGAAGGACACATAGGCAGGGCTTTAAAGTAGATTTGAAGGGGGAGGATAGCAATAGCAAGCCTACCCATAATAAGATGTTGGCCAGTATAGCTAGGTTAGAAAGACAGGGTGATAGTGGAAGCCTTCAACCTAGTAACAATGACCAAGTAGAAGGCTGAGGTATTTTTTTTCTCAGTTTTCATTGGCAACTACTCTTTGCAAACCTCTCAAGTGTACAGATCAGAAGGTGGGGACCAGGTGAGCTATGTCCCCCCCTCACTGTAGCTAGAGATCAGGTTTGCAACCACCCGAGAAATCTGGAAATCCATAAGTCGATGGCCCCAATGAGATGCATCCCACAGTCATGGGGGAATTGGCTGATATCATTCTCAATTATATTTGAAAAGTCATGACAGTCAGTTGAAGACCCCGTGAATGGAGAAAAGGCAATGTTGCACCCATTTTAAGAAGGGTAAAAGAAGTGACAGAGGAAACTATCAACCTGGATATCAACAGGCTTATCTCTGTGTTAGGGAAAATCATGGAACAGATCCCCAAGGAGGTTACGCCAAGGAACATGGAAGATGGAGAGACAACCTGCAAGTCCTTCCTGACCAACCTAGTGATCTTCAACGATGGTGTAACTGCATCAGTGGACAACAGAAGAGCCA
>VXAB01000660.1:7042-29145 GCA_013399175.1 Odontophorus gujanensis | reverse complement strand
TAAACAGAGGAATAATATGAAGATTATTATTTGTGTGGAGTTTCCCATCTGTTCTCTAGACTCCAACTGATGTAAAGTCTATGGATCTGTACATATAGAGATGATCGTTTTTTGTACACAGCTTTTTACCAAAATGAGACTCTGCATTTACACAGACTCTGAATTTCTTCTTGTTCATTCTGGTTTAAATCTGAAGTAATATCACTGAAGACAGGCTCTAATCATGATTTAATTTCTTTCATGTGCAGTTTATACAATCAGACACCTTCCATGAGCTGAATTAAAGCATCTTGGATTTACCTTAAAATTAATTACAATCCACTTCCATTTAACANCAATCCAATTCCATTTAACAAATGTGAATGTCAGTAACTACTTCAGAAACCACTGTAATATAGCATTTACCAGTCTCTGCAATAGCAAAGCTGCCCAAGTACAACACAGTTACAAGCTCTAGGAATATTTTTATTATAAATAAATGAATTTCTCTATATCTGCTTAGGCCTGTAAAACAGTGAACAGTATTGACAATTAGAAAAAAAAAACATTTAAAAAATAAATGTTATCCATTTTTGCAAAAAGTCTTTCTAACAAGCTGGATCTCATTAGTCTACTGATTTTAGCAATCTAAGATAGTCAAGAATTCCAGAAATGGCTGGATTAATCAAGTGTCAGTGAATATGTTAAGAGGAATACTGAATAAAGAAACCAAAACCCTATAAAAGTGTTGATGACAAAAAATGTGATGATAAAAAAAAGTGCAGAAATTGTTCGATCATATTGCTGAATAATTAAAATAATCAGAAATGTATTCAGGGAAAAAAAAAAAAACAAAGTTGTATTATGAATAACTCATAATGAATAATTCATCCATCCATCTCTGCACTATATAGAAATGTTCTTGCTATTTTCCACATACATTTATACAATTTCTTTAAATCTTCTATTCCAGTGGCTTCAGGCACTGTTAGGCAGCTGAATAAATACAGGACCACAGGAACATGCCCATGCAAACCGGAGGACTGAGTTAACAATGTTTGCTTGTGACAGCCCAGTTCACACTCTCACTGTTCTCGTTCAGTCTGATCAATGGTGCACAAGAATTATCAAATGTATACCCTTTTCAAGGGTTATTGTTGATGTTTCCAGAGACAAGTCTCATCCACAACAGGTCACAAGATTTCTGATCCAACTGGAATGCAGAAGTCTTTCCAAAACACCCTCCTTCTCCCCATCTTTGCCTGTCAGGGCATTTATTTCCCTCTCTGGGAGTCATATCTCTCCATTTATTACATTGAATTGAAGCGATCAATAAGTGGTCAGTACTGTACTCCTCACTTCCTGTGTCTCCATAAACTGTTTCTGAACATTCACAGGCTAGAAATTGAGTAATGTGATGTAGACATTATAATGTTTTCCATTCACTATGAAGGCTCTGTACGTTGTTATCAGCCATTCATTGCTACCATAGACAATGGAAGTCATCCACTAACTGTGACTTTCCTTTAAGAAACAAGCAAATAACAATATTCCAGAGTTGATTCACAGTTTCTGTTTCAGCTTTGATAGCTTCTGTTATATGACAGCTGCAACTTAAATGTCTCCTTATACAATACATGCGGCTTTAATGCTCTTTAAAATTTACTTACTTCAGTCCCATTTCCACTAACCTTCACATGAAGCTCACTAGATACAAGAGTGTAAAAAGTTTTAATCCTTTTGATTACTAGCAAACAGATGATTTAGATCACGTAGTGCACATAGGGAATGTTTCCTATATGCAGAACAGGAAATTACAGAAGCCCATGGGTATTTCCTTTCCTCTCTGATCACAGAATCACAGAATTGTAGGGTTTGGAAGGGACCTTGAGAAATCATCAAGTCCAATCTCCAAATTATGTTGATGTTTCAATGATTATTCAGTGGTTTTGATAGTTACATTTTATGAAGCAGGAAGACTGGCCATTTCTACTTCCTTTTCCAAAAATGTAACCTGCAGTGGTGATGTTCTCTGTCAGATGTCCCTTTTATGTAATTTTATAAGTTTATTGTGATAGAATTCAAAAGGCTGTGCCTGAAAAGTTCTATAACATATGGCATATATTTAACATGTCTTGTGAATTAAAAATAACAGCCTACCATCTGCCTTTGTGAGCACATTTTATCAAAATCTAAATGAAAAACTAAAAGATGTGAATTTTGTCAATTAAAATATGAAACACTTAGGTTCATGACAGGGGAAAAGTGTTCAGATTACCTTACTTGAACTTGGTTCACAAAGAGCGTAGAAACTGTATTTGAGTAGTCATTTGATAGAAGAATAAAAATATTATATCAATCGACAAGAACATGTCTTGTTTTGAGAAAATATAAGACTCGCAAGTCAGCCTACTGCTTGTTGATTTGTCTGATATGAACATGTGATAATATTAATTTTCATTTACATTAGGTATTTAAATTGACATTTCTGTAAAATGTCATTAAATATCTTCAGTAGCTATTAGCTGATAGTTTTATCTTAATCAAGCAGTGCAGTGTAACAGTACCTTTTCCCAAACTTCTCTACTTCACATTAGAACTACTAATAATTTTCACTATCTATTGCACCTAATAATTGATCATTATTAATTCATTGATAATTGAACCAATCAATCATCGAATTGTTCATCATTATCAGTTAGTTTAATTTTAATTTCATTTTTTTGCCAAGCACGGAAGTGTTTTTGTTTTGTTTTGTTTTGTTTTCAGTGAGGTAAATCTCTAAATGAAAATCCATTTTAAAACAGGAATTCAAAGCATTTCATTTTGTAAATGTCAAAATGAAACGCAGAGAAATTCAAAATAAATCTCTCTCTCCCTTAATCTTACATTTTAGAGGGTGAGAAGGAACTAAAATTACTCAATAACTTCTCAAAAGGTGTAATGCTCTCCAGGCTGATGCTATGTACCCATAATGTTCGATATTCTCATGATGCTCTTACTTGATTATTGCAGCTTTTTAACTGGAGAATTTTCAGCTGGTATATCAGGACCTGACAAGAGAAAATTTTTCAGGAGTATTGTCACCATCACCTGCTATTTGTGGAATCTAGAGTATAACTGAAAATTTGTTTCTCAATACTAAAAATCTTCTATAATGCTTTATCATCTTAAAAGAAAGCAACAAGAAGTTCATATGCAAGTCTCAAAACATGCATTTCCACTTGAACAGTGTGATGTGAATAGGATCAAAATCTCATAACTCATAAGTTGAATTCAGGATGTCATTTCTGTTAAACATAAATCTTCATTAAATTCCAAGACTGTAATGAAATTAGACTAAAATAAAGTAGGTAGAAACAAGACTTTGGTTTCCATCTGCTATACAGTAAAGCTTGAGTTATCCCTTTAACTAGCACCAAGGCAGTAATAATTTGCAACCAGTGTATGATCCAAGTCACCTGTATTATATAAAAATCAAAACCGATTTGATTTAGATTTAAGTAGGGAAATATTGAAGGAAATGTCATGGATTTTTAAACTAAAAAAAAAGACAAAGATTCACAATCTTGTTTTCTGCAGCGTGCAGAACTAAGTACATGACTACAAATTTTAATAATTAGGGAAAAAACACAACTTATTTACAAGAAATGAGTGTGTTTTATTTTTGTGGAGGTGCACTGATGTGATAAATTTCCTGACAACATAAACCTTTGAACTACTTGGCAACAGACAGGGACAAGCTATTCCTAAAAAAAAAAAGGTAACTGAACACTCTCTCAATACAGAGGAAAATAAACAGAGCTATGTTTAACTAGGAAACTCTCATATCAAACACAGAAGAATATTTTTCTGTTTCACACTCACACAGCTTCCAGAGCTGTGAGTACTTTATATATTCTTTTGGAATACATTTTGATACATACATTGCATCAAATGCATGGAATTTTCACAGTCCACACAGTCCAGAGCATCCATAACCTCTCAGATGCAGTGAATTTGGATGGCTGCAAATATTTAATATTCTCACTGTAGGACAGACTGGACTTAGGGAGTTCTATGGCTCCCTTGGCCTAGACTTCCCCATTTATCATTATCTTGTTTTAGAATCACAAAATTGTAGGGGTTGGAAAAGACTCTGGTGATCATCTAGTCCAACCCTCCACTAAGTACTTCCCTGCAGTTAGGTTGCAGATGAAAGTGACCAAGGAAGTACTGAATATTTCCAGAGAAGGAGACTCCACAGCCTCTCTTGGCAGCTTGTTCCAGTGCTCTGTTACCCTCACAGTAAAGATGTTTTCCTTATGTTCAGATGGAAGTTCCTGTGTTCCAGTTTGCATGTGTTTAGCTTTGGCCTGTTTCTGTACACGACTAGAAGTGTCCATCCACAGTCAACCATTTAAATATATATAAAAGGTAATATGCCCTCTCAGTTTTCTCCAGGTGAACAATCCAATATCTTACAGCATTTCCACATAGGGGTGATATTCCAGGCCCCTCGTCATCTTTGTCACCCTCTTATGGACTCTCTCCTGGATTTCCTTAGTTAAATAAATAGACAAAACAAGAAGGGATACGGATCTACTGTAACTTTGTATGATTTACTCCACAACAGTGGGAACAGCAATTTGAGTCAAAGAGTGGTTTTGTGGTTAAAACACAAAACTAGTGGGCTCACTTTCTTCAGCTACTGCAGACTCTGTGATAGGAAGCCTTATTTCTACATGTTGAGACTCAGATTCAGTATTGATTCATAATCGTCCATGATCATCATTAATGTCTTTGTAAAAAGGACTCTGGAAAGAAGTAAATCAGTTGTGATGGCAAATATATAGTTGATACTTAGAATTTAGATGAACGTGAGCATAATCCAGAAAAACATTAAGTGAATGTAAAGGTACTGGAATTAGTATTAACAATGGTATGCTCTTGAGGAATAAGTGTTCTTGAAACTGCTTTTGTAAGCAAAAGGCAAGCAAAATGCAGTGGAAAGTAAAGAGAAATAAGGGCGAAAAGGAAAAAGGCAAGGCAAGGAAAAGAAAGGAAAGACAAGGGAAGGCAAGGAAAGACAAGGCTCTAAACTAGTATTTTACTTGGCATTTCTCTCTTCCTTTATCTATTTCTTATCATTTCCTGGAGAAATATATGTATAATTTTTCTCCCAGAATTTGGTAGAGGAGTTTGATGACTCCTTCATTTGCACGTTTGCAGCTTAGTGACCTGTTGGTACCATATCAGTTGGAACAATCCTCCCCACTCTTGAGTCCATGGACAAAACAAGTGTGGTAACAAGATCTGTGGTAACATTAGTGACCTGCATAAAGCAACAAAATGAGTCGTGTACAGTAATAGGTCCTCACCATTGGAAACTGAGAACAGAGCATTTTCTTAGTTACCTCCAAGAGAAAATACAGACATTGTAACAATAGGTTAGGCATGAGAAGAGGAATGTCAAAGTTATCATGTATGTATGTGTTGTTCTTTTAATCATAGAATCGTAGGAATTAGGAAGGACTTCTGTAGATCACATAGTCCAGTGTCCCTGCTAAAGTAGGTTCCCTTTAGTAGGTTAAACACGAAAGCTTCCAGGAGGCTTTTGAATATCTCCACAGAAGAAAACTCCACAGCCTTTCTGATCAGATCATTCCAGTGATCTGTCACACTCAAAATAAAGAAATTCCTTTTGATACTCAGTTGGAACTTTCTAGGCTTCAATTTGTCTTGCACCACTTGATTTGTTGGTGAACACCACTGAAAGTAGCCTGGCCTAATCCACATGACACCCATCCATAAAGTGCCAGAGAATAATAGAATCACAGAATAGAAGGAACCTTTAAGATCATCTAGTTCCGTCCCCCTTCATCCCTCTAGACCAAGTTACTCAAAGCCCCATCCAACCTGGCCTTGAATGCTTCCATTGAGAGGCATCCACAACCTCGCTAGGCAGCCTGCTATAGTGACTCACCACCCTCACCCTCACCACCCTCATCACCCTTCATAAAGAAGTTTCTTCCTAATATCTAGTCTAAATCTACCCTCTTTCATTTCAAAACCATTTCCCCTCATCCTGTCACTATATGACCTTCTAAAAACTCCTTTCCCAGCTTTCCTGTAGGTTCCCCCCTTCAGGTACTGAAAGGTTGCTATAAGGTCCTCCTGAAGCCTTTACTTCTGGGTTACAAGTGCACATTTCCAGCTCATGTTGAGTCTTTCATCAACCTACACCCAGAAGTCCTACTCCTCAGAGCTGCTCTCAAGGTATTCTTCACTCAGGGTATTCTTCATTGTGCTTGGAATTGCCCTGACCCAGGTGCAGGACCTTGCATTTGGCCTTGTTGAACTTCTTGAATTTGGTTTGGGCCCACCTCTCAATCTTCTTCAGGTCCCTCTGGATGGAATCCTTTCCCTCTAGAGTGTCAGCTGCACCTCTCAGCTTGATGTCATCTGCAAACTAGTGGAGGGTCCCCTTGATCAGGCTGTAGCGTGCAGTTGACACATCCAAGGGACAGGATGCCATCTAGAGGAGCCTAGACTGGATTCTGCAATGGGCCCAGGCAAATTTCATGAGGTCCTGTAGAAGGATCATCTATATAGATGATCCTGTTCCTTTACAGTGCACTGGTGAGGCATCACCTGGAGTACTGTGTCCAGATGTGGAATCCTCAGTACAGGAGAGACATGGATCTGTTGGAGTGCATGCAGAGGAGGACCACAGAAATGATCCAATGAATGAAGACCTCTCCTCTGAGGACAGGCTGAAAGAGCTGAAGCTATTCAGTCTAGAGAAGGCACCAAGGTGACTTGATAGTGGCCTTTCTGTATCTAAATGCAAGCTACAGAAGAGAAGGAGACAGACTCTTTAGTAGGGTTTACCCTTATAGGACAAGGGAAAATGTTTTCAAACATAAAGAGGGTAGATTTAGACTGGGTGTAAGGAAAACGTCTTTTACAGTGAGGGTGGTGAGTTACTAGAACAGGTTGCCCAGAGATGTGGTGAATGCCCCAGTCCTGGAGACATTCAAGGCCAGGCTGGATGGGGCTCTGAGCAAACTGATCAATCTGCAGATATTACTGTTCTTTGAAGAAGAGCTGGACTATCTGATTTTCCCTTCCAACTCTGAGGATACTATGATTCTGTGACTCTATTTTTGGCTTTCTTGGCCACAGTGGCATTCTGCTGGTCCATGAGTCCTTTCCAACTCATCGTATTCCATGTGTCTATGGTTCTTCGATTGCTTTTACTACCAATGATTTTCATATTCTTGTCCAGAGCAAAATTTTTTAAAGATAATGAACAGTGTTCATACTTTGTCCAGAGTTCACCAACTAATAAAAATGCCGCTGAAATGCTAATTCATCTGCATGCGAGAAATACCAGATTACTTCTGTTTCTCTAAGACTCTAAATCCAGAAGATCTAATGATTTACTACACACAGGTCCATGTAGAATTAAAGATCTCTATATTTCTTCCCACCTTTAGTCTGCTCTTCTTTAGAAGAATGGTTAGACTTTTTCTGGAAAAGAATGCATGTTTCACATAACACCAAAGGTTATTTGAATTTCAGTTGCAACTATCTTCTGAAAATGGTGATGTTAGCATTCAGTGGAAGAGTGTAAAGTCTTCTTCTGGAAACAGCATAGTATGGAAATGAATGTGGGCACAAGAAGTATGGCCTTTTTCCCACATTAGCTTTCCAAAACACAAGTAATCAATTTGACTGCTACTACTACTCCTGGAATAAGACTGGAAGCTGGATGTGCTATGGTGATTTCATACTGATCGCTAACTCAGCATCACTACTAAGATGGTCTATCATTCCTGCTCCTCAAAAGAACAGATGGAGAAAATATGATGAAAAAGTATTGTGCATTGAGACAATGAGCATTTTATTAAAGTAAGAGGAAAATAAAAGAAAAGGACATGCAGAAGCAAAAGAAGAAAACACTTATTCTCAACTTTTCATCACCAAGAGACACGTGATTTTCACATAAATTGTTAAAAATGCTGGTACCTGCTTATTTTTGTATAAACCTTGGGGATACATATCTGTGAGGTCAGCATGAGCAGTCCTCTTTTCACTTAAGGTTGTAGGAATACAATGCAACAACTGTTTGAATGTTTGAAAGTGACAGAACAAGGGAGAATGGTTTTAAGTTAAGGGGAGATTTAGATCAGATGTTAGGAGGAAGTTTTTCACTCAGAAGGTGGTGATATACTGAAACAGGTTGCCCAGAGAGGTTGTGGATGCCCCATCCCTGGAGACATTCAAGGCAAGCCTGGATGTGGCTCTGGGCAGCCTGCTCTTTTGGTTGGCAACTTGCCCACAGCAGGGGTCTTGAAACTAGATGATCTTTGAGGTCCTTTTCAACTCAGGCCATTCCATGTTTCTATGATTCTGTGAACAGGCAGATAACATTTTATTGCAAAATCTAGATGGTCCCCATGCCCAGAGTGAGACATTTTGCTTTATTAACCATTAAATTAATATTAAAGTTAACAGTCCTCAGTAACCTAATGAGCTTTAAGAAGAACATGCTAAACATATATGACAGTACTACTCAACTCTCCATCTAAATCATGTTTAATATCACTCCAGGGAGGGAAACAGATAAGGTTTAGGATATAAGGGAAAGTATCTTGGTAGGGGAGCAGAGCAGAGAAGAACAGAACAAAGAAGAGAAGAAGGAAAAGAGAAAGTGAAAGGTAGTAAAACAGAGAGAGAGAGAGATAGGAGATGCGAAGCTGCACTCCTTTTCTTTCGCCACTATGTGTGTGCCTTCTAATAATACCTAAGATAGGATGTGTTTTGCTAGCACTATTATCATATATTAGTGCCACTGTGGCTAGTGCAGTTATCAGCAAATCCCAATCCCAAAACTGTTATGTCTGTCACTTCAGTAAATCATCTTTCCTTTAAGATGTTTGTGAATCTTTCCAGTGAAAGCCCGGGGGGAACTCTAGCAGGCAGGCATTTATGAATCTGTCCAGTGAAACTCCTGAGGGGCTCTAGCAGGCAAAGTCAGAATTGTGCTCTTAGTGTGACAGATGTTCTGCCACATCTGGAGAAGCAGTACCTCAATACACACAGCAGTTGCTAAGAAAGACAAACATTTTCATAACAAGAGTTCTCACCCTTCTCTTTCCCCTCCCTCATCTTCTATTGCCAAGCATTATGTCATAAGTATGGAATACCCCTTTGGATAGTTCAGTTCAGCTCCTTAGCTATGCCCCCTCCCCACCTCTTGACATCATCGATCCTACTGGCCTTTAGTGGGGTGCTGGGCTGTGTCTTGACAATATTCCAGCTCTACTCAGCTACAGACAGAACATGCATCAGCAGCCATCTCCATTCTCACTCATTCTGCTTCCCTGGTAGTTCAGTGGCTGCAGCCATTTCCTTCCCTGTAACAGAAGCATATCCAGTCTGGTGTCATCCCCTTACTTTTGAAGTGACAGAATTCAGTCTCATCTCCGGAACTGACTAATCCTGACCTTACTAGGGCTCTTAATCATGAAACACTGACTACATTAAAAAATGACTCANGATTCTGTGAACAGGCAGATAACATTTTATTGCAAAATCTAGATGGTCCCCATGCCCAGAGTGAGACATTTTGCTTTATTAACCATTAAATTAATATTAAAGTTAACAGTCCTCAGTAACCTAATGAGCTTTAAGAAGAACATGCTAAACATATATGACAGTACTACTCAACTCTCCATCTAAATCATGTTTAATATCACTCCAGGGAGGGAAACAGATAAGGTTTAGGATATAAGGGAAAGTATCTTGGTAGGGGAGCAGAGCAGAGAAGAACAGAACAAAGAAGAGAAGAAGGAAAAGAGAAAGTGAAAGGTAGTAAAACAGAGAGAGAGAGAGATAGGAGATGCGAAGCTGCACTCCTTTTCTTTCGCCACTATGTGTGTGCCTTCTAATAATACCTAAGATAGGATGTGTTTTGCTAGCACTATTATCATATATTAGTGCCACTGTGGCTAGTGCAGTTATCAGCAAATCCCAATCCCAAAACTGTTATGTCTGTCACTTCAGTAAATCATCTTTCCTTTAAGATGTTTGTGAATCTTTCCAGTGAAAGCCCGGGGGGAACTCTAGCAGGCAGGCATTTATGAATCTGTCCAGTGAAACTCCTGAGGGGCTCTAGCAGGCAAAGTCAGAATTGTGCTCTTAGTGTGACAGATGTTCTGCCACATCTGGAGAAGCAGTACCTCAATACACACAGCAGTTGCTAAGAAAGACAAACATTTTCATAACAAGAGTTCTCACCCTTCTCTTTCCCCTCCCTCATCTTCTATTGCCAAGCATTATGTCATAAGTATGGAATACCCCTTTGGATAGTTCAGTTCAGCTCCTTAGCTATGCCCCCTCCCCACCTCTTGACATCATCGATCCTACTGGCCTTTAGTGGGGTGCTGGGCTGTGTCTTGACAATATTCCAGCTCTACTCAGCTACAGACAGAACATGCATCAGCAGCCATCTCCATTCTCACTCATTCTGCTTCCCTGGTAGTTCAGTGGCTGCAGCCATTTCCTTCCCTGTAACAGAAGCATATCCAGTCTGGTGTCATCCCCTTACTTTTGAAGTGACAGAATTCAGTCTCATCTCCGGAACTGACTAATCCTGACCTTACTAGGGCTCTTAATCATGAAACACTGACTACATTAAAAAATGACTCAAACTCATTATTTTTGATATATTATAATATTTTAAAGAACTGTGAAAAAACATTCATTTTTCTCTCAACATGTTCTCATTTTTCTGGCAACTCCAGTGAAACATTTCATTTTGAAAAATAAATAAATAGATTTTATATTTTATATTTTTAGGAGAACATGCTGTCAAAAAAGTCACTAAATTCCATTAGTACAGGAAAATAATTGGGTTCAGTAAGGAAATGAACCAGCAAAGTTTAACCTCAGTATATATAAAAGCAGCAAGCTTCCAAAGTGAAAGAAGAGTTTGATTAAACACAAGCCTTTTATTATTATTTTGTCTATGCGAGCTTAGTTTCTGCCACTGCTAATTATTACTATCTGTGATGTCTTTACTGCTTTCATTTTACATTTTGGGGATATGACAGCAATTATTTTCATTGTAGTTTTATTTACCTTTGTGATTTTAATAAGAGAACCACTAGCTTCTGTTGGAGAATGGATCTTCCTCAGTGTTTCAAAAAAGAAAGGAGATCTGCTTTTCGTAGTAAGTGACCTCTAATGCTTCTGGAAACCTGTATAGGAGACAGAGGACTCCTGGATCCTTGTTCCATCTTGAGTGTTTGATGAGAGACACAGTATAGTGCCAGTTGTCCCACCTTGCAGATTTGCAGTGCTAGTGACCCTGCAATACTTTGCATTGCAAGGTATGTTCTGCCTGAGGCAAACTTCTGTAACCACACAGAAAACCTAAGGGTAGTTGGATATGACAGCTTGGCAATTCCAAACTGAGAAAAGGAGGGGTTATAGCTAAAGAGAACCGGGGAGTCAGCATTCTGCTCTCTACTGAAGAGAAGCAAATTCTTTATCGAGAACCTGGTTTGTTCTTAAACGCAGAGAAGGACTAAAGAAACTGAGCAGTGTGACCAGGGGTGCAGGCAGGGTTTGGCAGGTAGAACAGCAAAGCTTTCATTTCAACTCTGAATAAGCCTTCTGGGGTCCTAGCATGTTACTGAAGTCAATGAGGGCTGCCAGGGATTGCTGACAAAGCAGGGTTTCCAAAAGTGCAGATCCCCATGCAGCAGCAGCAGTGCCTGTGCCACATGCCTAGAGCCACCACTGCCAAGCCATTGATAATCCAGCCTCCAAACAAAGGGGATGAAGAGGCCAGAAATACACAGCTTTAAAACCATGGGCTGAAAGCTGTTGCCAGCAATCCAAGAATTACAATAATAAAACATCTGGAGCTCGAGCCTCGAAACAAACTGCATAAAAAAAGCGAAAGAAGCAAAATAATTCCAACAGTGTGGCAAATCTACACTGGTAGACAAAGATATCAAAAGATGCCAGAACTTCTACGGAGATAGAGTAGCTGAAACCACTCTATCACTCCTTTTAGTGTAGTGTGTCACTGGTTGTAAGGCATGCCATGGCCTTTTTGTGCCTGTTTTTCATAGCTTACCTGAGGTGAAATAGATTTCTGTGGTCTGTGAATGGTGATATTGCAAAGGGTCTTCTGAGAAGATTCATGTTGTTCTAAAGCCTGTAGCCATTTTGAAATGAATAACTCATGATTAAGAGATCAGTTGCTTGAAACAGTGACAGATGTTGTTGGTGTTTGACTGAGTAAATTGTTCTCTCTCTTCAAAGCAAAATTTCCATTAACACACAAATCTAAGTTTATCTTCCCCCTAGGTATACAGTGCTACATAACTATTAGATTGTATTCTTTCCCGTATTTATTTCCCCCCAAAAGATCTTTCCAATAAACTGTTTTTATCTTTTCCAACAGATAAAAAAATTATTTTGATCAGGGAATCTGCTTTTTTGAAGGTAGAATGATCCTTTCTTGAGTAGTTTTTAAATATTGTTATTTCAACACTTCAGCACGGTGAGGCTATCACAAGTTCAACTAATAAAGATGTAAACTGAGGGTTTTTAAGAAGTTGAAGAAGAGTTTATTATTTGCCTTTTGAACATCTATGTCAAAAGCTAAAGGACTGGCATAAGTAATTGCTATTTTATGCACTTTGCAAAGACTGGTTCAAAGCCATAGAAATCAATGGGAGGCTTTCATGGGAACTGTGTAAGTCTTTGCTATGTAATTCAGTAAACTTCAGTTCTCATTATTCCCATGGGATTCTATTTCTAACTCCTCTTTCTTGTGAGTCACTTTGTGCATCTCTGAGTTCCTACAACAGCACACTTGGACTGTGTTAAGACACAAGGAGAAAAACTGAAGGGAAGAACCAGTATGGTTCTGAGTATGCAGGGGTTAAATTAGAAAAGCTAAAGCCTAAATGGAATCAAATCTGACCAAGATTCAGTCTTTCAAAGACAACAAGAGGGTTTTCTGCAAGTACATTTGTGGAAAAAGTAGGATTTGGAAAAATGTGAGCATACCACTCAGTGAATTTTGAGGCTTGGTTATACAGGATAATGAAAAGGCCAAATGCCTTCTCTGCCTCAGTCTTTACTAGCAAGACTGACCTTCAGGAATTTTAGATCCTAGAGACCAGGAGCAAAGCTTTGAGCAAGACAGGTGTCCCCTTGGTGGAAGAAGATCAGGTTAGAGAGTATTTTAGCAAACTGAGCGTACTTAAGCCCATGGTCCCAAATAGGATGGACCACCAGTGCTGAGGGAGCTGGCAGATGTGATTGTGAGGCAGCTGTCAAAAATCTTTTAATGATCGTGGTGCCTATAGTAAACACGTACTGGAAGGGAGCATGCAGTGAAGACAGAGCCAGGCTCTTTCATAGCATCTAGTGGCAGGACAAGAGGCAATAGATACAAACCAGAATGCAAGAGTTTCTGACTAAACATCAGGCAGCAGTTCTGTACTGTAGGGGTGACAGCTTTGGCAAAGATTACCCAGAGATGCATACCTTCTTGGAGATCTTCAAAAATCACCCAAATATGGTCCTGGGCAACGTGCTCTGGGTTTCCCTTCTTGAGCAACGGAGTTTGACTTGATTGCCTCCAGAGGTCCTTTTCCACCTAAATTATTCTAGGATTATGTGATTTTAACATTATGAGACCTCAAGATTTTTTATTAAGCACTGTATTACAGACACACTTACTTTTTCTTTTTGTTTCTGTGTTGCAAATGTGCAAGGAGCACTGGGATTTGCCCTGGGCACCAAAAATTTCTTGACTTGTTACTCAAATGGATCTCTGCCACGCGAAGTAACAGAAATTACTCTTGATAGCTAAGTATATGTAAATTATTTTAACAGAAAAAAATATACAAATAAAAAATAAAAATAAACTATTTTAGCATGTTCACAATGGAGAAAGAAATTATATTCTTATATCTCCTTAACTTTTCTTGATTAATTAAGTATAAAATATGCCTTCTTTTAGAAGCACTAAAAAGAGGTTTTTTGTTGATGTGACCTACAGGAAGAAATTGTACAGTAGCTGTGTGATGACAGAGAGAATCAATTCCTGCTTAAGTCACTAGTCTTTTGTACAGGTGATTGTTCACTGCATGTTTTTCTCGCTTCCTGTCATAATTGTCTGCAGCTCTTAGTTCTTTTGTGTCTTCCAGCAAGGGCCAGCAGATGACCTTACAGTGTTATCTGCTTAATGGAAAACAGAAAGGCAAGTCACATTTATAGTATGTCTGATTTAGTGGAAAAT
Organism: Odontophorus gujanensis; assembly: GCA_013399175.1. NCBI lineage: Eukaryota > Metazoa > Chordata > Aves > Galliformes > Odontophoridae > Odontophorus > Odontophorus gujanensis. The sequence continues at coordinate 14,849 of VXAB01000660.1, read as the reverse complement.
AGATTTAAACAAAAACATAATGCAATACCTTGGAAAGCTACATAGTATAATGAGTAATGCAGAGCAAATCAACAGCATAAAACTGTTATAAAAATACTGTGTTTGTATATATTTAAAATGATGCTGTTCTTTAAGTTCATCACTGTTGATAGAAAGGTTTTACAGAAATGTCTACCACGGGTTTTACTAATTTAACTCAACAGCAACAGTAGAATAATCTGATGCTCTGAGATTGATATCTTTCTTCAATTGCCAAAAGAAATGTATAATTGACAGGATAAGCAAATGCAGTACATTTCAACCAAGTCACAATGGAAAATTGATTTATTACAGAACACAAGAACAAAATCAGCTGTTGACGGTAAGATAAGATTCATACAGGACACCTTTGAATTTGTTTTCCTATGGTTGAGAGATGCTGTGTAGAGGAATGAGTAGGTTATGACCTACAACTGACTCAAAGAGGGAAAGAAAAGAGATCATTTTGGGCTTGGCAAAAGTACTTCTCTGCTGTAAGACTGTGAAATATTAAGAAAAAAATAATTAAAAAATGAAGTCGAAGGTTAGTTCCTTGAAACCAACATCTGAGCAAATTAGATGCATTGGCATAGGATTACAACAAGAAAATAGTAAGAGAGTCCTTGGCAATGCTCTTTGTACTCACTCTTACCTGCTCAGTTCTTGAGGCTAAGTGTAAAATGGGAATTAAATACATATTGTCTAGACAAGTCGAGCAACTGCAATGTTCTTTGTATCTCCTGTTGCCAGCTCATTCATTAAATAGCACTGGATTTGTCTCAAAAGAACCATTTGATCTGAACTTAATAAGTGCAGTCAGTGACACAAAGAACCTATAAAAGAGGAGAATGAGATATCCATGGAGAAGCTTGCAGTAAAATCTATGGAAGAAAATGATTCATGGCCTTAAGAAATCTTTTTAAGGTCATCTTTTTTAATATGAAATATCCATATATTTATTAAAGTAAAATCTTCCATTCATCCTAAAAAATGCCATGCAGACAAATACAGCCTTCTTCCATTACTATTATGCCAGTCCTTGGTTCAGAGAGCTCGAGGTAGGAAAGACATCATACTCAGCTGAAACTAGATGTGAATTTCACAGAGGAAAATATGTTTATCTTAAAAGGAATTTTGACAGAATGCTTGATTTAATGACTTAGTGTCACAAGATATGAACGGGATTCTCTCAAATCTTGATTTGTATACCTTGTATATATAGCTGAATTCCATCTCACCAGTATAAATACAGATTATGAGCAGTGTGGGCAAGAGGATCACTTCTCAATGAGTATATGACATGAATATTTTTCACAGCAATTCCCTAAGCATACTCACTCCTTTTTTCATATGAATAAGACCTTAAAAATGAACTGACAGTGCTTCGGGCTGGTTTGGCCCAGTTCTGTGATGACTGGGGCAGGGGACCCATAGACCCGTGCTCTGGGAAAGGAGGAAAAGGAGAAAGGAAAAGGGAGATGGGCCTAAAAACAAAACAGCGGCAACAATCTGAGGAGGAAAGCTATTACTAGATAAGATATTGCAATGCTAAATAACACAATCTAATACAATATTATTGGAAATGAGGATAATAAATCAAATAAAATGAGCAAGAGTGAGTGTCCAACAAGACTGAAGGCCTTATGCTAAACACTGAAGGTGAGACAGCAGTGAGCACCTGCTGCTGGGTCTATCCCCAGAGGAAAGAGAGCATCTCATGACACACAAACAGTTTTTATCTTTCCCTCTGAGTAGAAAATGGAAAAACGCAAAGCAATGCAAAGTCCTCTGGGGTACATATTTCTTCTTCTCTTCTGAGACAGGTATACCCAGAACAAGTGATGATCCACGAAGCTAGAGCATTAACTCTGTAACTCCCAATGTACTACATGATGCTAAGATGTGGAATACCAATAACAAAAATCATAATAGCATGACACTTCACAAGTTATATTTTCAGGTTCATCTAATGGTACCATAGTAGATCTCTGCTGCTCATGTCCCACTGTCCTCTGGATAGCTGCATAATCTGTTCTTCATTGCTGCTTTGATTTTGGAAACATAAATTGATATTTTATATTTTACTCATGTTCAAGTGAAACCTGTTTTTATAAGGGTAAAAAAAATTTTATTATCAGTTCCATGATTCTTTTTTTAAAGGCAGTAAAAAGGCAAGAAAATTCTTAATTTCCTTATGACTGAAAGTATCCTGGAAGATCTGTATCTCAATAACAGAGGCTGAAGGATTTAGTTGCCCAGGCTAATCACTCTGTCCTACTACATATTCGGAAAAGGCAAAAAGGTTGCTGCAACAATCCAGTGATTTGTTTGTGGTGGGAAGTTCACCAGTGAAAGACACTGATGTGTCTCAATACTTTTCATTCAGATCCAGTTCTGGTCCATCTCTGGTTCTTTCATTGCACTTGAAAGAATACTTAAAGCAGATACTGATCTTGCTGCAAAATTTAAAAAGAGCATGCTCTTTGTGGTCAGGTAATGAATCTCATTCCCTTTTTTATTTTTGACTGAAATTATTTTCACAAGATAATAAATCTAATTTAGGGCTCTTCTAGATTTCTGTTGGAAATTACAATACTTAGTTTTTCTGTCAAAAATTAGTAGTACCACATGTGGTCTTGTTTCATGCTATTTTCCTGCTAATTTCTTTTATATCTTGTTATCCTAATAAAAGCACCTTGAAAATGCCACTACTGACAGTACACAGGACACTGAACAATTGTTTAACTTTTAAAAGTAATTTCTCAATGTTATGACAAGGTTTTATGGTTGCTCTGAAAGAAATACCTTTTATTTCCATGGAAACTACAACAGATACAAAGAGCACAATAACACTATTTGATAGAGCAAATTCACAGCTTTAAAACACCCTTTTTTTATTGTAAGCACCACTATGACTTATTCACTTTTGCCAGCAATGAACAAGTCTTTATGCTGCACTTGTAAAAATTTGTACCAACAGAGATGACCCACTGCTGAAAGGCACCACTAACCACCTCACTGTGCTCACATCCACAGTTTGCTTTCTTTAAGTATTCAGCAAGCATTGACGAATGTCAGTTGGTGCAATTATTTCCACATGGAGGAATTCACTGGCATGCCTTTGATTCAGATTGCACTTCCATGTCAGACTTCCCCTTTATTACCATCTTTGCACAGCAACAAAATATAATGGTATTTTGTCAGGAATTTTCAACCTCTACTTCCATTCCATGGCATCTGCCTCTGACACTGTAAACCAACAGAATACCCTTGTGGTAATATCATGATTTACTGGGGTGAGTATGTGTTCTTTAGTAAGCTTTGACTGAAAAAGCACTTACTTTTTCTGTTACATACTAGTATATGGATCTGGTCATGTAATCTTTTAAAGCTGGAGTTTGCGATGTTTTGTCCTCTTATCTGATTTAAGGATTTCATATATTGTAGCAATTTTAGCATACCTTTCCAAACACTTTTATGAATAACTGAAAATGCAGAATATAAATCCAAAAGATTGCGGGGCAAAATAATGTCTGCAGAGAGACTTAAGTTCTCTTCCTTAGAGAGGAATTCATCCTTCTGAACTGAAAATCAACGAATCATACAATGGTTTAGGATGGAAGGGACCTTTAAAATCATCTAGTTTCAATCCCCCTGCTATAGGCGGAGATACATCCCTCTAGACCAAGTTACTCAAAGCCCCATCCAACCTGGCCTTGGATGCTTCCATGGAGGGGCATTCACAATCTCACTAGGTAGCCTGTTATAGTGTCTCACCACCCTCACAATAAAGAAGTTTCTTCCTAATATCTAGTCTAAATCTACACTCTTTCATTTCAAAACCATTTCCCCTCATCCTGTCACTATACGACCTTCTAAAAACTCCTTTCCCGGCTTTCCTGTAGGCCCCCTGTTCAGGTACTGGAAGGCTGCTATAAGGTCCTTCTAAAGCCTTTACTTCTTTAGGCTGAACAGCCCCAGCTCTCTTGGCCTGTCCTTGTAGGGGAGGTGCTCCATCCCTATGATCATCTTCATGGCCCTCCTCTGGACCTGCTCCCACAGCTTGATGTTATTCTTGTGTTGGGAGCTCCAAAATGGACTTAATACTCTCATGAGAGCAGAGTAGAGGGGCAGAATAACCTCCCTTGACCTGCTGATCATGATTCTGTTGATGTAACCCAGGATAAGGTTGTCTTTCTGGGCTACAAGTGCACATTGCCAGCTCATGTTGAGCCTTTCATCAACCTACTCCTTAGAGCTGCTCTCAAGTCATTCTCTGCCCAACCTGTACCTGTGCTTGGAATTATAAAATGACTTTTGATGTTTCCCATATCTCAGTGGTCCTCTCATCGCTTCTTACTCTTTGTCTAAACTTGTGTGCTTTGTTATTAACATAATACCAGTCTAACTTACCACTTTCATCACTGCTCTATCAAGATAGATGGTCATGTCTTATAATGCAGCCCCTAATCAATACTATTGTGGCCAGCAGATTCCTCCCTGCTCTGCCTTCCTGATACCCCACCTGTTGTACTGCATTCAGGTCTGAGGTCCCCAGCATAAGAACAGCATAAAGCTGTTTAAGCAGGTCCAAAAGAAGTCACAAAAATGATCAGAAGGATGGAGTACCTCAGCTATGAGACAGGCTTGTTAAACCTGGAGACTGAAGTCACTGAGATCTCACTGTGGCCTTCCCCTATATAAAAGGAGCTTATAAACAAGATAGGAACCAACTTCTTACGTGTTTTAATAGTGATAGGACTAAGGGGATCAACTTTAAACTAAATAGGGGATATTTAGGCTGAAGCTTAGTAGGAAATTTTTTATTTTGAGTAGTGAGGAACTGGACCAAGTTGTCCATCACTGGAGGCTATCAAGACCAGGTTGGAAGGGGCCTTGAGCAACCTGACCTAGTATGTGATAACCCTCCCTATGGCATGGAGATGGAAACAAGCAATTCTATGATTCTATTATTCCATGATTATGTAAGTGACAAGAAGATTATATGAATGGGGCATATTCTGTATACAAAACTGTAGAAAAATCCTTATTTTGTTTTAAGAGAAACGCAAAGAAATTGGAGCTCCTCCTGTTCATTTTGGTACTGTGGCCTTTGGGAGCATCACACTGTCAAGTTTGCCATTTGAATCAGCTAAGAAAGCTCAGAAAATTGAGCCAACTGTTACACTTCAGTTGTGCTGTTTTGCTGCTAGACCTGGTGACGTATGTCATTAGTACAACAAAAGGAAAAGATCTTTACTGAAGTCAAGAGCTACAGACTGAGGTGCTTACAGGAAATGGGGATGCTAAATCAAGTACATCTGTATTTCTAACAATGACATCATTTTTAGACACTGACAAGAGTTGTAAGGGCAAGAGAAAGAGATGTCCTCTAGCTCTGGATCTTGTAGTTCTTGAACATTTCCTTCACACAGAATGTCATAGTGCTGTTGAACAAGAGATGATGTACCTCTGAATTCTTTCATTTCTTCTTGTCACCAGAGATCTTCCTCACATGTACTTGTCGTATGTGTTTCCTAGACATTACTAAAAAGCATTCAAAGCCTACTTTTACTGCTTAGACAGCTGCATCTGGTTCTCTTGACTTTTTTTTAAGCATAAGAAATCTGTATCAAAATGAACAGTTGTCCCATTGTCCACTTGGCTTTTAGTCATAGCAAATGTTCTATTTCTTGGAAGTGAGGCTATGTATTTGATTGGCTTGTATGTCAGCAACTTATTTTGTCAATAAGAATTGTATTGGTTACTGCCAAACACTGGCAATGTGCTTAAGGAGATACCAGGTAAACAAAGATGAAATGTTGCATGGACAATCTTGCAGAAGATACATGTGAAATATTGATGTGAGAGAGTTGGTCTATCTAGGAAAAAAAATAAAAATAAAGAGTTCAAGAAAAATATTAAGGAAGACAAATCTTTCATTAATCTTTAGGAAAGGGATGTTGCATACAGGGTGGAATTGTAAGTAGCTCAAAGGATGGAAATTGAATGGGAAAATCTGAGATTTTCTTTTTCTTTCTGAATAGATTTAGAGGCATTGAAGAGAGTGGGTCTAATGGGCTGACATGAGGATATTTTGTTTCTCCAGGACAGAGAAATCAGAGGAACTAGAAAGAAACACGTAAGTAATAGCAAAAACAGTACAAAATTAATTCATAGATATTGTGAGAAAAGGCTGTAACTGAAAAAAAATTTTAAGGGGTTTCCAGTCCTGGTGGCATATAGTCAATTTTACTTATAACCTCACTAACAATAAGGCCACAGCTTTTGTTTTAATGATACATAATGTTTTGGTATATACCAAATACCTAATCACTGCAGTAAGATTAAGTGACAATGGGACTATCCTCTCTGGTGAATGGACTACAGTCCCGGTATGGAGTATGACAAGGTGCTCCGCACACCCCCACCAAATTCCTCATTTGGCCTAGCCATTATGCACAAGACCTGACTAAATTAGATGCTGAGCACAGTAGTTATAACATAATCTCATTGAGATCTCAAATTTGTCTCAATCTGAGAGGCTGAAAGAACTGGTAGTAAACATCTGGTTCAATAGCCAAGGGCCAGTTGAGCATGCACCAAATACTACGAATCAACTGTTTCACCCTACAAACAGTGAGCAGTCCCTTGAGCCCTCCTGCACAACAGCTAGTCAGCCAGCTGCTTGACAGAATCTCATGTCTAGTAGGGACCACTTTTCAAAGTTACACCTGCTACAGATGTCCCTTACACTTTGATGTCATGAGGCTCCTTGCAGTTCCAGATTCTCATCAGTCAGCTAATGGTTAGTAAAGCTTTCTTAGCTCTGATAATATTAGTGTTATTTTCACGGTGTGTATGTAGTCCCTTAGACAAAAAACATTGACAGGTATGGGGATGGGAGTGAATTCAGGTGCATCTTGTCTCCTTAACTCCATGATTCAATGAGATTAGAAAGCAAGAAGGTCTGCTCTAAACTTTATGACTCAACGAAAGGACCTCCTCAGTGTTTAGATATAAACCACTGAACAAGTCTGGGTTTACAAGAGGGCTCAGCTACAACTAAACTCTTCTGAGAAGGAGTTTAGAATGCAAAGGAGTTCACTCTGAACCTTGTGACTCAATGGAAGGGTTTCCTTGGTGATTGTGTGTACAATATTGTCATGGTTTTATGATTTTTATCATAGGTATTCCGTATCATAACATCATGTACTGCATTGGCAATTGAAGAGTTAATGCTCTAGTTCTGTGGGTCATGGATAGTTCCAGGTATACCTGCCTCAGAAGAGAACTACATGCCCCAGTGGACTTTGTGTTGCTTTGAGTTTTTCCATTTTCCACTCAGATGGAAAGATAAAAACTGTTCACATGTCATAAGACATTGGCTTTTCCCCTTTTGGATTGAACCAGAAGGGGGTGCTTGGAGAAAAATAATAGACTTCACAACAACTCTGTAAGAGTCACAATACGAACACACGGACTTCATGATGACTCTGTAAGAGGCACAACATGAAGACACTTTATTCCAAACATGAGCAGTACATATGGATAACTCTTGTGATAAACAACTTTGGATTGCCCCATATCACCCAAGTGACTACTTCTGATTTGTTGATTCGCTCTTACTCGCTCCTTCTCATTGGTCCTGTTCTTCATCCCTCCGTGGTCCTACTTGCTGTCTCCTCATTCATCTAGACAACTGCAAAACAAGTCTCTTGACCTTCATCAGATCTTGTTTTCTAGCTCAAGATCACTTCTAATGTAGTCCTCCACCTTCCTTTATATA